>PVKN010007669.1:0-13300 GCA_004027915.1 Capromys pilorides | reverse complement strand
TACCCGATGCTGATGGTGTCAGCTCAAACTTTATGGATCCTTTTCAGGAATGCTAGCTATGATTGGGAGGTGCACATGACTGAATGATCTAGTGGAGCACAGCATGTTCCAAAATTATAGAGAAGTAACATTCCCTTAGTGACCAGAGGATAGGATTTGGGGAGGCGTCCCCAGAATTGCAGAGCAGAAAGTAGAGAACCAATCTGGAGATGAGTGAGTCACAGGCAGGAAGGTGGCCTGGTGCCAGCAGGTGGTTCCCGGAGAGCCTCGTGGATACCAAACTCAACAGGGCTAAAATGAGATCAGGGAGAAATGGTCTCCCAGTGAGATGCAGGTGATGGCAAGGAAAAGTGTCTGTGTGAGTGGGCAAGGTTGGTGAGCGCAGTAGAGGGCCCCCCATGCAAGCCTAGCTTTCAGCAGGGGATCCCGGGCATGCGCCTGTGTGCCTGTCCGAAACTTCGGCTCATTCCCTATGCTGTCATCCTGACTGAAAGGACTGTGAATGTTCTGTGGTAATATCTCTAACTGAAGCAGAGATGCTGATAGCACCTGATTGCACCAGACAGGAACCCAACGCATCATGAAGGGCTGCTAGGAAAATATTCACCTTTGGCTTCACTAAAAACCGAGAGACATTGAACCTTCTTGGTCTTTGGGGTAGTTTGAAAGGACATAGCTGTCCACATAACCGAGGCTATACTGTAAAAGCCCTGCCCCAGCCTGTGAGACTAAAAAGTCCAACAACTGGCATTGGCTTTGTTGGCCCCTGTAACTCAAGGGTCTTCTAGTGGCCAGCAACCACTGAATGCGCATGCTGCTTCAAAGGCCAACAGAGGTCAGGTAAAGTACAACGGCATGCAATCAGCACTGCAGGGCAGTGTTGGCCTTTGGGAAACAGCATTCTGTAAGACAGTTTAAAACTGAACTATCTGCATACAATGTCTACAATGCATACTGTCCTCATATTTTTAAAACAATATTAACTCTTCCTGTTATAGTTCCCAAAGCCACTCTCTCACAGAATCCTTAGGCTTCTGAAAGCGTCAGAATCATTGAGTTTGTCCCCTGGGTTGGAGGTGCACGGCTACAGGTCCCTGCACCCCCAGGACACTTGCAACGCTCGTGCTGCATGGGTCACGCTTGGTGTGCTAGACAGCGACTGTGAGCCTGTGAGAGGGCGTCCCACACCACCACATGAAAGCCCCTCTGATGGGACAGACAAAGCTTTGCTTGGAAGCACCCACCCATCAGCCCCAGTTAGGAAATCAGCCAGCAACCATGGATAAAACACCTAAAATATGTTCTATTATGCAGAAGTTAATCAGTTTTAGAATGTATTAGCACCATATATTCCTGAAGAAATAAGGATTTTACACTTTCTTCCCTCTCTATTGTCCTGTGAAATTTTGATCTTGCTGAGGCCTCATTGCTTGAATTTACTTTCTAATGTTATTTTATCTTAGTTCTATGCCAAGCAACTGAGAGGTAAGTAGTCCCACATCACTCAGGTCAAACGAGAGGCCATGCATGTCTGTTTCTTCTGTAGCTAATAATGAACACATAAGTCATTTTCCATATAGCAGCCCATTCTTGGGCCATTTCATTGAATATTTTAATTAATTAAAATGCTTGAGATGGTTACTCCAGATTGTCACTTTGATTGGACTAAGGATCATCTGGCAGAGGCAAGTGGATAGAGAGGGTGCTGGATTCTCCTATCATGGAGTCTGTAGCTCCTTGGGTTCTTACAAGGTGGTGCCGTTTGTGAGGACAGAGGCCCTTGGCGCACTGCACGGAAGCCTTCATCTTTGCTCTCCATCTTTCTTGCTCTGTCTGCTTTGCAGCTGCTTTGCGTTAAGCAGCTGTGCTCCACCATATCCTTCTACCATGATGACACAGTCTCACTGCAGATCCCTACACATGGGTCCAGCGCATCATAGCCTGAAACTGAGAGCCGCATCCACCTTCCCTCCCCTCAGTTGTGTGTGTCAGACATCTTATTCCAGTGACAAATGGTACTCAACAATTATATAAGTAGTAGGTAAATGTTGCACAATAACATTTTGGCCAGGGGTGGACTACCAAAACCATAGCAGTCCCGAAAGATTATGAAAGAACTAGAAAACCTTGTTGCCTAGTGATGCTGTAGGTGTTGTAAAATCATAGCATATTGCTTTAACTCACATATTAGCACATGTACTTATGTACAGTTTATAATGCTGGATAACAATGAGAAATGACTGTGTTATGGTTTACGTTTCTACTAGACTGCATATTTCATCATCATTTTAAGGTGTAGTCCTTCCAGTTACCTTCTGAAGGTTTATTATGGCACACAATGCTGTGTGATGCCAGCAGCAGCCTCATAAAGTCTTGCTTACACTGCCTTCTGATGGCATGAATAGGATGTTTTGTGAGTGGCGGGTGTCACCTACAAATGCATGAGCAGAATCTAGAAGGGCCACACAGTGGTACAGTTGCCTAGCAATATATTTCTCAGAATGTACCACATTAAGCAGCACTTGACTGTACCATTTTATCAGTATTATTTGGACAGTGTATCATGCCTCTATCTTGGGCTATAAATAACAACTATAATGACAACATCCAATGTACTAATTATTATTACTCTCCTAATAACCTATTTTGAAGTTCCATCTTATCTTTGGGCTGCTACAAAAGGGAGACTAAGCAAACATTTCTTATCAAAACATGTGATGCCTTAGCTTAGGTGCCAGTAAGAAGAGACTTGGCCCACTGGCAAAACAGATTGTGGAAAATAAAGGCTTCCAGTGGAACTGGCCTTGTCTGGGAAACCTATTGGCTCACAATGGTCAGGGAACACATGTACCCAAGACAGAGACAAGAGAAGGTGGGACAGCTCAGCAATTGCAAGAGAGGGAAGGCACCTACCTTCACATGTCCTAGGTTCATGATGAGGGGTTGCTCCTCACAGGCACACTCAAGATGACTCTTCAGATAGCCTCTGCCACCACTGGAGTATTCTTGAGAAAGGGCAAGGGATGAAGGAGAGTTGGTGAGAAGCACAGAGAGGGGCACAGTGAGCTCACGGGACACAGCATGAGGAGAGAAATACAGGCAATAGTGTCTTCCATGGTGCCTACACTATGGGCAGTTCTACTTCCAACATGTCCATAGAGGAGAACCTGGAAGGGAAGGCAGGCGAGAACCTAGGACCACCTGCTTCAGAGAGCTTTTCTCCAGGGCTCTGTCTTCCTTGGTATTCTGTGAGCTCATCACACCAGCCCTGGGTCCAAGCATCAGTCTCTTCTGCTCCTGTTTGAGTGTTTCGACAGAGGGCTCTGTGTCCATCACAGAATGACTAGGATGGTGTTGCACTGAAGTTGCTCAGAAGCGCTCAAAGGTGTTGTGGATGGGACTTCAAGGATTTAGGAAGGTCTCCCTTGCTGGATGTGACTGGCCCAATGTAGTGGTCACGTGGGGACAGGCAGTAGGCCAAGTGAGCAGAAGACATGGGAGGAGCCTCTGCGAAGCAGCACACTGCCCCAGAGAAGCAGAAGAGCAGGTGTATGAATGTGTGCGGCTGCTGCAATGAGACAGCTGGAAACAAGGGTGAAGGAAAAACTTCTGTGGGAAGACTGAATGCAGTGGAGGCCCAGCAGAGACAGGAAACAGGGCCAGCGAGATAGCTCAGCTGACAAAGTGCCTGCTGAGGCAAGCACAAGGATCAGGGTTAGATCCCTAGTAGCACATGCCCTGCCCAGCCACTGAGACTGGCTGTGGTGGAGGATGCCTGTAATCTGAGCATTGGGGAGGCTGAAAACAGGAGGATCATGGATCATTATGAGTACAAGCTACATAGTGAGACCCTGTACCAAATGCATAAATTAAAAGACAGACAGACAGACCGGGGGGGGGGGGGGTTTCTATGGAAGGAGGGAAAGCAGCAGAACTCAAACTGCCTCCCCCAAGCTCAACAACAGCTTCTCTTTCACATCAGGGAGTGGGGTCCATGCATCTTTGGGTTTAATACCCCAGCACTCTGTGGACAGCCTTTGGTAGGGGGTGAGCCAGCCCTGGCAGCACCATGACACTGCTTCCTGCTTGACACTGCAGTCTTCAGCTTTGCAGGTCAGCCACAGATGTGTGAAGCCAGAACATTTAAGTTCTGCTCTGGCTTCTCTACCCACCATAGGAATGAATAGAGCTTTATAATCTGACTTTGTAAATTCTATGATTCAATTTAAAAAGTACTTTCCCTTCATAAGCATTGAATATGTTGGCAAGAAACGAGCAGAAGCTGTAGAAAAATCACATCATAAACTCTAAGCTTTCTAAAGCGGTTAAATTTCAACAAGAGTTATATATCAAGTTATTTAAAAATATTTGTTTTATATCCCAACCTTCTTTCTGCTATATGTTGCCCTGATTTTCATGCAAAATATGACAGAATAGGTCATCAAACTCTCAAAAGCATCATTAAGTAAAACATAAAAGACAAAGTTTATCAGATTTAGTAGTGAAGAATATATTGCCACATATTGATATAGCTATATATTCACAGTCCCCAAACAATCTTGAGTGTAACAAGATTACCACTGCACATCATGTATTGGCCCTTACACCCCTTCATAAATCACTGATTTTCTGTGATATCACTAATAAAACTATTGAGGACCATCCACTTTAGCTGAAGAAGAACATATCCCTTTTTGGGTTAAAAAGGGAAAAAATAAAAGGTGTAGACTTCACTTCCAGGCCTTGTTATCTTGGCTCACAGTTGAGAGGTCAAGAGAGGTTAATCATTTGCCCAAATACTGCTGCAAAGAAATGGAAGGGCTCATGAACCCTCCGAAGGGCACCAAGGATGAAAGGCAACCATTGCAGAACCATTCCCTTGGGTCAGACCCCACTTTTCTGCTCATGGGGCCACTGAGGGTTTGTACTTCAAACACATGAAGCAGAACAAAGCAGGCAGCGTGTGAAAATGTAAGCAAAAGCCTAACCCAAGGACAACCTGGATTTGTTTACTTCATGTCACTACATGGACATGAGCCTTGCTGAAGGACAGAGCTTTGGCACTCAGGAGAGAGCGGATACTGAGTAGCTCCATGTGGACTACTGTCCTCCTCTCCAGCACCTTGAAGAATGAAAAAGCAAAATAAAGAATCTTGCACCAAAATCAACTGCATGTAATTTGCTGTGTGTGTGTGTGAGCATGTGTGTGTGTGTGCATATATGTGCATGTGTGTGTGTGCACACACACGCACATACATGCACTATTAAATTTAAAATGTATTAAGTGCAAAGCTTATCATTGTAGCTGATACCTGTAATTATGGGACTCTGGGAGCCAGAAGCAAGAACATCATAATTCTGGCCCACACGGGATAATTTGGCAACTCATACCCTGTGTCAATAATGATGATGACGATGGTGATGATGATGACAATAATACTAACACTGATACTAATATAATAATAATAATAATAATAATAATAATAATAATAAAGAGTTGCAGTTGTAGGCAACATCACTGAAGGAAGGAAGGAAGGAATGATATTCACTACACAGTGAGACTGTTGAATAATCTGCAGACATTTAGTGTTTCTAAGTGTCTGACTGTTGTAGGAACTACAGGTGGCTCATTCAAGACCACCTAAGATAAAACCTCTTCACTTGAGGTTTTTTGTTTTTTGTTTTTACTGTGTGAGGGATGCAGCAGACAGATTCTAAACTTTTGTATGGCAAGCAAGTAATTGCAAAGCGCACACCCAGTGGGGAGGGCAAAACAGCCTCATTCATTGCAGATCACAGAGCAGAGCAATGGCTGCAAATTGTTAGGAAAGGCACACTGCATGCCACCTGGACAGCTCAAGCCCTCGGGCTCAGGGGTGAGAGGGAGAGAAAAAGGGTCACAGAGCTTTGGTCTGGGGTTTTATTATGTGTTCCTAGGACTCTCCCCATGCTCAAGAAGATGAGAGGAAACATTAGGAGGAGACTTCCTTAGAGTGCTGCACAGCACAAGTGCAGGGAGCACAATGACTTCACCAGTGTCCAGCCTGTCCTAGCACTGTGTAGAACATCTTAACCCTTCCCACAAGGGCAGCAACTTTAGGTTCAAAGAGCAAAGTCATGCTAGCTGGGTGTTTAGAAGCAACTCATCCACCACTGTTGGTACCCATGCCAGGTTTTTTGGTTCTGTACATTGGGGTTAGGCCCAGGAATCAGCATTACTCATAAAAGACACCAATGAAGATGAAAAAGCTTTGTAACTTGACCAGCAATCCTTAAATATATCTATCTGTGCATTCAGATTTCCTTCATTATTTGATGCGAATCCCAGTGCTTAACTCCCACCCCAAAGATGCTGCCGGGCAGCTGTAATATATTTTCAAAAGACTTTCAGGTCCTTCCCAGGTTCGATGATGGAGGGGAGATAGCGCTTCAGAGAAACAGGCAGCAGAGGCCAGGAGCCCTCAGCAGGTGCTCTTCCCTGTGGCTACCATTATACAGCTTGGAGCTGACTTAGCCGATCGGCATCCTAGTCACCGTCTTTGCACAAATTGCCACCAGCAACAGAACAGCAAGCATCTTTTTGTTTTACTTTTGCTTCCTACATCCAAGACACTCATGGGCTTTCCACTGCAGTTAATTTCATTTGGTCTGTCTAATCATGCAGACTCTGGAGAAAAAGAACGAGAAAGAGAAAGAGAAAGACTAAGACAAAGACAAAGAGAAAGAGAGAGAAAGAAAAAGCAAGAGAAAGACAAAGAGAAAGAGAGAAAGAAAAAAGAGAGAAAGAAAGAGAAAGGGAAGGGGAAAGGGAAAGAAAGAGAAAGAAGAAAGAGAAAGAGAAAGAAAGAAGAAAAAGAAAGAGAAAGAAGAGAAAGAGAAAGAGAAGAAAGAGAAAGAAAAAGAGAAAGAGAAAGAGATCTGCATTTCAAGCATATATGCCAAGGGATTGCTACAAGTATAATTCCAAGCACCATTTCTTCCTGATTCACTTCTTTTCTTATTATCCCTATACTGTTACATCAATGTGGCCTTTTAAAAATTTAAGCCTGAGGTTAGACTTCCTCGCTTGTATCTCTCTGTGGCTCCCCATTACCCTAGAGTAGATTACTTGGTCCTATCTCCAAGTATTGCAGTTATGTGCATTAGAAGCAAGTACTGGGCGTGCTGTCTCAGGAATCCCACATGGACAACCTCACCCGCCCTTCGAGCAGTGCTCCTGTGCCAGCTCTCTCCCCTTTTGTCCGAGTCCTTGCATCCCCTGCTTGCCTCTAAGACTCTAGCTTAGTAGTAAACGTATAGTCTCCTCCCGTAACCTGGTTTCTTCAGTCCCAGCTTCTCCATTTAGAAACAGGAATGCAGAACAAGGTGGCCTGGATAGTTAAAGAGGTGAGCAAGTCAAAAACAGGACTGAGACCGAGCTTCCTGGGGGTGTGTGTGTGTGTGTGTGTGTGTGTGTGTGTGCGTGTATGCACCCGCATAGGCTTGCCAGTAAGGAACACATGCTAGCATGGCTAATGCCAGCGAGGAACATTGAAGGATGAAACTGAAAAGCCTGTCTTGATAGAAAGCCAACCTCCATCAGTCTTTTTCAAAGTAATTGCAGATTCCATTAGGTAAACAAACCCACTCATCCATCCAGCTTTGCTCCCTTCAGTGCCTAGGGCTGTCTGAACGCCTACATGAGGCACCTGCACAGTGGTGTGGCCTTGTAACTGCACTCCTTTGGACAGTCCCATGACAGTGCACCACAGGGCTGCATGGTAATAGATGGGAAGTTATGTTGCTCCAGCCCCCACACTCTGGGCTAGAGGAGATATAAACATGGCACAAAACTAGATCCTTACAAAGGAGGTGGGACAAGAAGGCTACATTTGATCATGAGCTAGCAATGCTCAAGTACACACACAAGTGTACTCACTTGAAACAGCTCCTGGGTTCTATGAAAGTGTCTGGCGTGCTGTGCTCTTTCCAGTGACCCTGTACAACTCCTCTAGTTGTCCTGAGCAAAGAGCTGCGTGGGAAATCAGGTACAAAATTTTATGTATATTAAAGGTAGTAAAGGGAAGAAAAGAAGGGACTAGAAATATGCCCTACGGAGTGAGTATGGATCAAATACATTATGGAAAGAAATGCATTCTGCAGAGAGCAGCGTGGGCCCCTGGGACAGACAGAAGGCAGAGGTGGTGGGACTGATGGCCCCCAGCTTCTGTGTCCTCTGTTCTGACAACAGACCCAGGCCCTCAGGCAGAAATTTGTTTGATCCTCTGCCAGAAGAACTGAAGACCACATTCTCTGGTTGGAACCAGGGCTTGGAAACGTCTGCATGTCTTCGTCCTGGATCCGCCCTTGACAGGGCATCACCACTTGGCCATCCACTTGCTCCACCCTAACCTCTGCCCACAGGCCACACTGGGAAGAGCAGGATACTTGGACCATCTGTGTGGCAGTCTCTGGACCTCTTGCCATGCTTCCCATTGTCTTTGTATTATCGTTTGACATAATTATATTCTATGGCAGTTCATTATCACGGAGAGCTGGTGCTCTTCCTTTTCTGTATTCTTCCTGATCAACTAAGCTACTATAATACTGATTTTCAGTAAAAGTGGCTTTACTCATAAGAATACTTCTTTGTAAAAGAAAAAAAAATAAAAACATCCAGCTAGGAAAGTTAATAAAACCATAAAAGAAAGAACTTAGGGCTGGGGAGGTAGTTCGGTGATCTAAGCACCTGTATGGCAAGCACAAGGACTCAGGTTCAATACCTAGCACTGCATTCCTTGCAGGTCACCAACACCGGGGCATGGTGTCACATATCTGCAATTCCAGTGCTGGGGAGGCTGAGACAGGAAGATCATTATGAGTTTGAGCTGTGTAGTGAGACCCTGTACCAAATAACAAACGAACAAAGCATTTACTATTTAAAGTGTGGTGTGGTTTGTCACACTACTGATAATCTCATACTTCATTTTGTACAGAAAATGTTGAATGCCACTGAGGTCAGGGGCTTTCCAAAGATGCAGGGTAGGAGCATCCACGGCTGGAGAGGTTGGGGGCACAAGGCCTAGGGAGTGGCTGCTAATGGGCCTGCAAATTCTCTTATGGATAATGAAAGTTGGTTATCTTGTATTGGTGCCTGGAAAGTTGTACAAATATGTGAATTATATAACAGTGAAGCTGGGTTTTAAATTTTATTTATTTATTTATTCATTCATTGATTCATTCATTCATTGATTCATTCATTTAATGTTTTGAGGCAGGGTTTCTCTGGGTAGTACAGGCAAACCTCATACAATAACCCTGAGTGCTAGGATTACAGGCACATACTACCATGCCTAGTTTAAAGCTTTTATTTATTTATTTTTGTAAACCAGAAGACACTTTTGACATCGTGTGTATGGACAGCCATGGCACCAGGCAGAAGCAGTTACTCTTTGTCTTTCTAATCAACTCGGGCAATGTTTTGCAACAACAACTTTCAGTAGTTGCTGTATGCCACATCTCTTCTGAGAAACTGTCCAACTTGTAATTGACTTCGTTGAGCCGCTGTTACTTTGCTGTGGAGAACGGTTACATGCAGCACCCATTTCCTTCATCTCCGAGCCCCCCACGTTCTCAAACCAGTGGACAGCAGCTATGGCTCTTCACAGAAGTGGGTGTTTCGGCCGGTAGTGCTTAGTTACACATTCTCAAGAGCAGATAGCTCCATCTGTTTCCATAAGTCAATGCGCTTTCTTAACCAAATTTATTGTTTGATTACAATGATATCATTTACCATTATTTCAAAATTATGTGTTGATTGCTTAAAAGCAACAGCTTTTAATGAGCTCACATGAATAATAGGCCTTGTCATTAATTAAAAATCGTTCACTCCTTTCCTTTCCTCGTGTGTGCTTGCTCCAGCGCGCCACGAGATGGTAATCTGCTGTTTATTAGGCGGCAGCAGATACGAAGAGGCGGTGGTGATAAATGGCTCCGTAGACATTCTCAATATCATGCTGTCGCTTGCATGTGACTTCAGTGATTTTGTATGAATAATGAATATGGCGAAATGGGACTTGTTATTCCACATTTTAATTAAACATAAAATGAAGAACCACAGAGAAGGGAATATCTGATGGGGATCTGATCATCTGAGTTATTGCCATTCTATGGGGTGTGATTTAAGAAGCAGCACTTTGCCTTTGCATGTGATCTACATCAGCATGCTGCACAGAACCTCTTGAGCTGTGTGATCAGCGTCAACTTCATTGTCCTCTGATACAGGTTGTTAGAGAGGTTGAACATCGTTTCTATTTCACCTATAAGGTGTACTAAATGTCACAAATGGGACATGTTTCATTTCCTCTAAATCTTCTTCTGAGTCTATTTTCTGAGGAGATCTTTCCTATAGTTTACTATCTTTTTGAGCATCCATGTTTGAATCTTATTTCTTTGGAGTTTTTAAATCACTTTGGTCCTTAAGGTTAGCAATGTGAAGTGAGCTCATCAACCCTTCAGTGGCAAAGACTTGAAACATGTTTTCTGAACAGTGGCCAGAACATAAATTTGTTTAAATTTTTTTTGATCAACAAGCTTGGTTTTTACCCCTCGTGTAAATTATAATATAGCATGTAAATAAAAATTTAGGTATAAAGTATTAGTCACAATATTATTTATGTAGCTTACAAATGCAGCTGGATATCTCACTGTGGGAATGTTCCAGCAGCTTCCTGCCACTGTGACAACATACCTGAAACAATCAACTTAGAAGGAGTCAAGGTTCCTTTTGGGTCATGGTTTCTGACTTTTCAGTCCATAATGGCCTTTTACCTTTTGACCCTTATTGGCACATTTTTTCACAGCATGAACATGTTGCATGGGAAGCCCATTCACATCATGCAGTCTGGAAGAAAAGGAAGAGGAAAGATGGACATCTCAGTCCCTCCTTCCAGGGATGGCCTCACATCCTTACAGTAGACTGTAAGTGGTAAAGGCTTCACCACTTCCTAATAATGTCAGGCTGGTTATTGAGCCTGCAGTACATGGGCCTTGGGGGACGTTCCAGATCTGAACTTTGCAGTATAATTAATACACTTTGGTGGTGTCACCCACAGCCCTTATGCTACAGCTAGTATGCAGGTATCTCCTCAAAGTCTCATGCAGTCAAGGGGGTGGGGGTCTGGGAGGTGCCTGGGTTTAAAGTCATGCAGCATGTGGTGCCGGGGATCAAACTGCAGACCCTGTGGTTGCCTAAGCTTGACCAAGCAGTGCTGTAGACCTCTGAGCCAACTCATCAGCCCCATTCTTAATTGACCTCTGCCTGCCAGGCCATGGACTGTTTCTCCCCAGCGATGTCCCTTGGTTAGACCAACTCCACCTGCCTTAGAGCTTGCTGACTACAGACCAAATCTCTATAAACTGCGAACTAAATAAACCCTTCCTCCCTTAACTTGTCAGAGTCTGGCATTTTGTCTCAGTAATATGAAAAGTAACTAAAACACTGTATTATTTCTAAGTATACACCCTGAGCCCAAACCCTAGACAGAATGCATATAGAAAACAACATCTTTCATTAATTGGGCCAAAAAAATAAATGCAAATGAACACTGTGAAGCAACCAGGAGGAAAATTCTTAGAATATTCATTCAGGTTTTCATCCCAAGTACCCTGTCTCTTGGGAAAGCCTCAGAAACAATGGAAGCATCCAATCTATACATCTATGCCTATAGATATATGTGTAACTATGTGTGTATATACACATAGTCTGGAATGGTAGAGAGGGAAAGAATACAAAAATGAGATTTTATATTATAAAAATACTACAAGAATTTTATTTACTATCTTTCTTTTCTAGTATCTCTGGGGAAAATTGCAGTGAACTCTGTGAAACTGCCTTAATATTAGAGTGCTGGTCTGCAGATAGCAGAGACTTCGGAGGGGTGGGCCTCTCTGGAGATATCCATGCACCTGTGGGCCATCCGTGCATCCGTGCAGATGTGGGAGAATCATTCCACTGCTGCAGCTGGTCAACCGTATGCATAAAAATTTGCCTGAACTGAACACTGATTGGGATTATAACACCATTAATCAAATAAAAAAAAAATTCTCCCTGAGTGTTTTAGCTGAACCATAGATATTTCCTGCATTAGGATAGTTGCACCATCATACAAGACAAAGAACAGAAAGGTAGCATCAGTTTCTGAGACTCCTGCTGAGACTTTAATATACAAATTTCAAATATGATTGCAAGTACAAATTCAATTGTGGATACATCAAACCCACAAGAAACTTTTGGAGAACTAGTTCCTGAATTCTAACTTTCTATAATTATCACTAAACCTCAAATAGCCTGGGAAAATAAATTTTGCTGAAGACTACTAAATAGTGCTTTAATGCGAGTTTATGTTTTGGACTTTATTCTATCAAGTTGTTAAACTTTTATATTTTTCCAAGGTTATTTTAATGTCTATTTTATATTATCCCTATAAAGTAGCCATTGACATAAGTCAATGTATACATTTCTATATACAGAATTATTGATAATGAGAAAATAATATGCTGATATTAAACTTCAGCAGAAAGCACATATTAGAAAAACATATTTCTTTCAAGTTTTGAAATAATCTTTATTTTTGAAAGTTAATATATGTGTTGTAGAAAACAAAATACAAGAAACAAAAAACAAAATAATTTGTGTTCATAAGCACCTTCATAGGCTATGTCCTTGCAAGTCCCACATGGACATACACACATGTCATTGTGTGTGGCTGAGGTAATGAAATGTGTATCCACTTTTCTATGCATCATAAATGTTCATCAATTCAAAATTCCAAAGGTACAGGAATGTTTTGATAACTCAGTACACACTGAACTAACTCAGTAATCCTTCCCCACTTGGGGACAGAAATTTCACTGAAGACAAAAATGTTAATAGGCCTCTAGACAGAAGTACTGGCAGAGAGATGACTGAAAAACTGCATTTCCTTAATGCTCACAGAGACACAACTTACATGTAATAGAGTATGAATCACATAAAATAGATAATGTTTATATGGAAAATATCATAATTAAACATACAGAACTTTTATGGTGTCTTTGTGATGGAACCATGCTTTTATTTTTATATGAATACCTTATATCTATGCCTAATAATTTCAATATTGAGCATGTGGTAGTAAAAACTACATTGTCTGTCTATAGATCTCTATCTAGTTTGCTTCTTGAATTTTTCAATACTTCATTCTGTTAGGAAGGAAGGTGCATCATACTGGTTAACAGACAACCCTAAAGTCTGTTTTCCAGATTTTGTATCCTACATCCA
>PVKN010007668.1:0-26278 GCA_004027915.1 Capromys pilorides | reverse complement strand
CAACCATTCTTCAGATGATGGGCATTTTGGTTGTTTCCAAGATTTGGCTATTACGAATTGGGCTGCTATAAACATAGGTGCACAGATATCACTATGATATGATGTTTTTAGTCCTTCTGGGAAAATTCCCAGTAGGAGGATAGCTAGATTGAATGGGATTTCCAGTTCTAGTTTTTTAAGGAGCCTCCATACTGCTTTCCATAATGGTTGCACCAGTCTCCAGTCCCACCAGCAGTGGAGAAGGGTTCCTTTTTCCCCACAGCCTCCCCAACATTTGTTGCTGGTTGATTTCTTTATGATAGCCATTCTTTCAGGGGTGAGATGGTATCTAAGCGCTGTTTTAATTCACATTTCACAAATGGCTAGTGATGTGGAGCATTTCTTCATGTATTTGTAGGCTTCTTGAATTTCTTTCTCTGAGAAGTTTGTGTTCATCTCAGGTGCCCATTTCTGGACTGGGTCTTTGAATTTTGGAACCCTAATGGTTTTTAGTTCTTTATAAATTCTACATAGAAGACCTTTGTCCAAATACTTATTAGTTAAAATCTTTTCGAAATTTGTGGTTTGTCTTTTCACTCTGTTGGTAATTTCTTTTGAGGTGAAAAAAACTTCTCAGCCAGAAGAGGTCCCATTTGTTGATACTTTCAAGTGTCAAACATGCATTTTGACTTTTGTCCATAAACTCTTTTCCTTCCCCGATGTTTTCAAGATTTTCTCCCACTTTCTCTTCCAGGAGATTTAATGTTTCTCTTTTAATATTTAGATTTTTAATCCCTTTTGGCCTTAGTTTAGTGCATGGTGATAGACCCGGGTCAAGTTTTAGTTTTTGGCATGTAGAGAGCCAGTTTTTCCAGCACCATTTGTTAAAGAGGCTATCTTTCTTCCAGTAAACATGTTTGGCCCCTTTGTCAATGATAAGTTGACTGAGTGTGTTTGTATTTGCTTCTGCATCTTCTAATCTATTGCATTGATCCTTAGATCTATTTTTCTGACAATACCATGCTGATTTTATCACTGTAGCTTTGTAGTATAATTTTAAGTCAGGAATTTTAATGCTTGCTGCCTTACCTTTATTGCGAGGATTGTCTTTGCAATTCTGGGACCTTTTTGGTTCCAAATAAATTTGAGGCATGACTTCGCCAGGTTTGTGAAGTATGTTGATGGTATTTTGATAGGAATTGCATTAAATAGCATTTGTATAACAATTTAGGGAGTATGGCCATCTTCACAATGTTGGTTTTTCTATCAGGGAGAGGGGAATGTCTTTCCATTTTCTGAAATCCTCTAGGATTTCTTTTTTAAGAGTACTGTAGTTTTCATTGAAAAGCTTTTTTACTTCTTTAGTTAGGCTAATTCCTAAGTATTTCATTTGCTTTGGTGTTATCTTAAAAAGTATTATTCCTCTAATTTCTCTCTCAGTGAGTTTGTTACCAGTATAGAGGAATGCCATCGACTTTTATGTGTTGACTTTGTAACCTGCTATGTTACTGAATTTGTGTATTAATTCTAGTAGCTTATTGGTGGAGTTTTTGGGATCTTCCAAATAAATTTTCATGTCACCTGCAAATAATGATAATTTAACTTTTTCTTGACTTATTTTTATTCCTTTTAGTTCCCTCTCTTGTCTGATGGCTGTAGCTAATGATTCCAGAACTATATTGAATAGGAGTGGTGATAGAGGGTATCCTTGTCTTGTACCAGATTTGAGAGTAAAAGACTTCAGTTTTTCCCCATTTAGAATTATGTTAGCTATTGGAGTGTCATAGATGGCCTTTATCAGCTTGAGGTATAGGCCCTCTATTCCAAGTTTCTGTAGGACTTTGAACATGAATGAGTGTTGGACTTTGTCAAAAGTCTTTTCTGTATCAATTGAGATAATCATATGATTTTGGCTTTAGCTCTATTGATATAGTGTATTACATTTATAGATTTGTGTGTATTGAACCATTCTTGCATTCCTGGGATGAATCCTACCTGGTCATGGTGTATAATCTTCTTGATGATTTGTTGTATTCTTGTGGTGAGGATTTTATTGAGAATTTTTCCATCTATGTTCATGAGCGAAATTGACCTGTACTCTTTTTTAGTTGCATCTCTTTCTGGTTTTGGTATCAGGATAATACTTGCTTCTAGGAATGATTTTTGGAGGATTGCCTCCTTTTTTATTTCAATGAAGAGTTAATCTCTTGTAGAATTTAGTGGTGAATCCATCAGGTCCTGGATTTTTCTTTGTCGATAGTTTTTTTTTTTTTTTATTATTACATTTTGTATTTTGTTGGCTGTTATTGGGTTGTTGAGAGTTTTTATATCTTCTTGATTCGGTTTTGGTAATTTATACTTTTCTAGGAATCTGTCCATTTCTTCTGTGTCTTCAATTCTGTGAGAGTAAAGATTCTCAAAGTGGCTACTAATGATCCTCTTAATCTCTGCTGGGTCTGTAGAAATTTCACCCTTTTCATTCCTTATTGGTTGAATTTAAGTCCTTTCTTTCCTCTTTTTGATGAGGTTAGCTAGGGGCCTATCTTTATTTAATCTTTCAAAGAACCAGCATTTGGATTCATTAATTCTTTGTATTGTTTTCTTTGTCTTAATTGAATTAATTTCTGCTCTAATCTTTACAATTTCCTCCCATCTTTGAGTTTTGATTTCATTTGCTCTTCCATTTCTTGTTGGTTTAGTATTGCATGAGTGTATTTATTTGTTCCCATTCTGTCTTCTTAATGTATGAGTTCAGAGCTATAAATTTCCCTCTAAGAACTGTTTTCATTGCATCCCATAAATTCTGGTAAGTTGTGTTTGAATTTTCATTAAACTGTAGATATTGTTTAATTTCATCTGTAACCCACTGGTTGCTGAGAAGGGTGTTGTTTAATTTCCATTCATTTCTGGGATTCTTGTGGTTTCTTTTGTCATTTATTTCCAATTTCATTGCACTGTGGTGAGATAGTATGTTTGGGATAATTTCTGTTTTCTTGAATATACTTAAGCATGACCTGTGGACCAATATGTGGTCTATTTTAGAAAATGTCCCATGTGCAGCTGAAAAAAAAGTGTCTTCTGAAGTGATTGGTGGAACACTCTACGTGTGTCCACTAAGTCCAGTTGTTTCAGGTTCCGGTTCAGATCTGCTACTTCTTTGCTAATTTTTTGTCTGCTTGACCTATCTTTTTGGGATAAAGGGGTGTTAAGGACTCCTGTTACGATTGTGGTATTAGATATTAGATTTTTCCTGTCCATTAAGGTTTGTCTTATAGAACTTGGTGCTCCCGTGTTGGGCGCATACATATTTATGAGTGTTACCTCTTCATCTCAAATTTTTCCCCTAATCAGTATGTAGTGGCCTTCTTTATTTCATTTGACCAATCTTGGTTTGAAGTTTGGAGTGTCTGAAAACAAGATCGCTACTCCTGCTTTTTTTTGAGATGCTGGACCATGTAGTATTGCTTTCCATCCTTTGGTTTTTAGCCTATGAGCTTCTTTATGAGTTAAATGTGTTTCTTGTATGCAGCATATGGTTGGATTTTGCTTCCTTATTTCTTTTAATTGGAGAATTGAGTTCATTTACTTTAATGGTTATAATTGAAATGTATTGACTTATGATTGACATGAGTTTACTTACTACTGTTTATCCCTTTTTCTCAAGTGTTTAATTGGTTGCCTTATTTGCTGGGTTCTTTCTCTTCTCATTTGTTGAGTTTGGGTCATTTTTGTTCCTCTCCAAAATTTTTTTTAGTGTACTTTGTAGGGTTGGCTTTGATGTCATGAAATTATTTAGTTGTTCCTTGTCATGGAAGTATTTCACTTCTCCCTCATACTTGCAAGTGAGTTTTGCCAGGTATAGCAGTCTGGGCTGGAATTTGTTTTCATGGAGGACTTGAAGCACTCTGCTCCATGCTCTTCTTGATTTCATGGTTTGTGAAGAGAAATCTGCCATTATTCTGATGGGTTTTCCTTTAAATGTAATCTGTTTCTTTTCTCTAGCAGCTTTTAGTATATTATTCTTCTGCTGGATTTCTGGTATCTTGACTATCTTATGTCTGGGTGTGTTTTTAGTTGGGCTGATGTTATTTGGAGTTCTGTATGCTTCAGTTACTGAATGTCTGAATTTTTTCTCAAATATGGGAAGTTTTGTCCTATTACTTCTGCCCATATTCTTTTTATATCATTTGTATTGACTCCTTCTTTCTCATTGATTCCTATTCATCTCACATTGTTCACTTTTGCATCATCTTGCAGATGTTGAATTCTTTTTCCTGCATCCTAGCTGTCTTCATGAGATCTTTTCGTACCTTTTCACTAGTTGTGACTGTGTCTTCAAGATCTGAGACTATCTTCACTTTTGTTCATACAGTTTTGTCAGCTTGTGATTGAGATTTTATTTTCATGTATATCTTTTTGAAACTGTTTCATGAGGTCTATTTCTTTCCTATATTCCTCAATCAGGGAATCTATCATTTTTCTATTCTCCTCTAATTTTTTATCAATGTCTTCTTTAGTAGGACTGAAGTCTCTCATTATAGTTATCCTTTCTGTCTCTAGTTCAGAGATTATTTCTGCTCTGTTCTCCTCTCTACCTTTTTGTAGTTGTTCCCCTACTTTAGATGCTATTAATTTAGAAATGTCTTTTTTAACTTCAGAGGTTATTTCTGCCTTGGTTTCCTCTATAGGTTTCTGCAGTTGTCTTTCCACTTCAGAGTCTATTAATTCATGCATTTCTTTTTTAACTTCAGATGTTATCTCTGATCTGATTTGTTCTATTTGTTTCTGCACTTGTCTGTCTACCTCAGATGCTACCAATTCAGAGATTTCCATTTTCTTCCATGGTAGTGTATCCTGTATTTGTTTTGGGTAGACTCGGGACCTGAGGTTGAATCTTGCTCCTTGTCTTCATCATTTTTCATAGCAGTGATCTCTGGTGAAGTTCTGCAGTTAGCTCGTATGGAAATCAGGGTCTGGATCCACCAAGCTTGTTCTCCTCCAGACGTGCCTGGCTGTGAGTTGGAGCTCAGGCAGCTGGCTGCGATGAGGCCCCGTGGGTTGGGACGGTGGTCGACCATGTGGGGACAGTGGGCATCCCTGTAGGGATGGTGGGTGGACTCAGGGCTCAGGCAGTTGTAGAGTCGGGGGATGAACAGAGTTCTTACCTGGCCATCATGAAGCCCAGTCACAGAGGTGGGTGGAGCTGGAGCTTGGGTCATTAATGTGTCAGGGGATGGACCTGGCTTATCTGTAATTCAAGCTCTTGGGAGGCTGAACAGACAGATCACTATCCACTTTTTAAGTCTTATGTCCACTGAATACCTATCATTTTCATACCACTCCTAGGTCAAAATGTTGAACATGTTTCAGTCATCCTAAGGCAAGGCTAATTGTGTAAGTGTATGTACCACAAAACACTTTCCCCTTTAAGTAGAAAGACCCTCTAGTTGTGTGGAGTACTTTCAGTGCATGACTCTGAAAGACAATGGCCACCACCTCAAGGCCTTTGCTATCTTACTTCTTCTTCCTTCTGAATCTGTGCCTGCTACTCATGATTCTACCTCACAAGTGTGGAGCCTGCGGTGGGGTTGGGGTGTCCAGAGAGGTTGCCAGCTACCTGACACCTCCCAGGATGCAAGCTTATGTCTCTAGAAGCAGAGCTGAGCCAGTGTCTTTATCTCAAAGTTCTTAAGCTTTCAAATTCTGTAGTTTGAGAGTTGGAGGATCTGAAATAAAATTTTTAAAAAGTTTTGTTGTCTCTGTTTTACCTTGTCCTTTCTAATACTGAAATGTGCTCATTTCCTTTCTCTCTTTTGGGGTCACATTTGGCTGAAGGTGAGGGAAGCTGTTGAGCAGGAGCCTTAAATCCCATCCCAGTGGGCCAAAGTACAGGCAGAAAAATGGCCCATCATATATAAGATTTTTAAAAAATCCATCTAATGAAGTAAACTTGTTTCCCAAGCATTTCTTGAGGCTAGTGTTTTTCAAATCAAGGACAAGGTTATGGAAGATCATCTTTAATTAAACCTGCTGTGGGTCCCTCTGGGGCTTTGTACTGTGTTCACCTCTTAAATTATGTACTCCAATTAGCAGGATCCCTGCTTCTGGCCTCAAGGCTTTCTTTGCAGCTTTCACCATTCTCTGGTAGCTGTAATCTCTTTGATTCTCTCTGGAAGCATCCTCTATGCAATTTTTTTTCTCATTGTCTTAGGTTGCACTCCTTTCACTGTCTTCCTCTTCTTCCCAGTGTGTCTTTTCCTAGCATACAGAGCCTGGTCTCTCTTAAACCCCCACATCCTGCCTACCATCACCCCCCTAGTTCACCTATCTTTCCTCAAATGTCTCCACCTATTGATAGGATATTAATGAGGATGCTGATCAGTACTTCCTGCTGTCTGTTGGCTTTCTGTCTCTGAGAAGATGAAGTAGAAGGGGGTTGCACACCTGCTGCTGTGCTCATGGCACCTGCTGGGCTATGGCTCTGGCCACATTCTGTGCTCTGGATCTTCCCTCTCTTCTCTTATGTCTGCTATTGGAGATTCCAAGTAGGTGCCACTCCATCCAGGTGACACTGTGTGTCCTTGGCAAGCTGGGCACACATCTTGGAAGGCCTGTTTCAGGCACTGTGTGGGTCAGGAACTTCTCCCCCACCTCTCAGATCACATGGTGGGGCACTTGCTCAGTGATTCTCTGGGACAGTTCCAAACACAAGCTGTGTGTAACTGTGTTATGGGACAGCAATTCTGCCAACAAAGCTGAGGAATAGCCACACTACCTGTCTCCTTTTCTGGCCATGCATCTTGAGACTGTAGAACAGAGGGAAGATACTTCCTTTCCTTTGTCTCCATTGCAGTGGGGAGCTGACCAGCTCTGGTCAGTTTGTTTGTCTTCGTCAGTGCTTGCCCCAGGTTAAGGACAGCCCAATCAGGCAATGTATTGATTACCTTCTCTGTTGCATGGTGACCTGAAGCCAGCTTGGTGTGTGTCTTTCTTTCCTGTGGAGATCAAGCGTCTTTCTTTTGCTGTCCCACTTGGATGCTAATTTTATAGACTCTAAGTTAGAAATTATTGGAAGAAGTGCACTGTTGGCATTTAGTAACTGAAATTAATGTGGCATTTTATTGTTTTAAAAGTGTGTTTACTTCTGTCATGTGATATTTCCATCAATGCCATGAAGTAGGTGAGGCAAATATTATTATTCAGAACCAATTTCTATTGTCAAGTTATAGGTGAGGAATTTAAAGCTGAAAGAGACTTTTAAACCTTCAAAATATTTCTAAAGATTGAAGAGATAAGATGAGATGAATGTGGGACTATTGATTGTATTAACTATATTCCTCTAAAGAAATAGAGCAAGAGGATACACATATGTGGATGAATATACACTCATGTGTGTATACATGTATGTATTTTATGTGTGCACATGCATATGTATAAATATTACAAATATACGTATACTTATATATAAATATTATATATACGTATTTATATATACTTATACAAGTATATAAGTATATGTAGAAGTATTATGTGAATATATGTGTAATTTATTATTTTAAAGAATTACCTATGTGATTGTGGGTTGACAAGTTCAAAACATAAGAAATCAGGCAGAAGTTAATGATGCTACGGTTTTGAGGGAAAATGTTCTCTTCTTTGGAAAACTGCAATTTTTGCTGTTAAACCTTTCAGTTGATTGAATGAAACCACCCTACATATCAAGGTCAATCTCTTTCACCTACAGACACCTAACAATGGATTTTAACCACATCTAAATAACACCTTCTCAGTTGAGTTGAAGAGCTGTTATTCATTATACCACCTAGCCCAGCTGACAAAAAACTAACCACCCCTAGAATATTACAGAAATCATTCTAGTTGAGGTCTCAGTTTTGCAGGGGGCAGAGCAAAGAGCAAGTGTGAGACTGAAGATGGGAGCTCTGGTCTGTGTTCCACTGACTGGACACTGCTCGAGTATGAGAGAGCATCCTTTCTAGCCACAGATCCCCAGCACTCACCACAATGCCTACCCATGGCCAGCAGCCAGTAAATCCATGTAGAAATAGATAAGAACAGATACTAATTATAATACTGACTACAGTATGCTACACCAGGGATTTCAGAACCTTGTGAGCCCTAGAGATGTACTCTCGAGCTAGACTGACTGGGGTCAAACCATAGTGTCCTTGCTTACTTGCTGAGCCATCTTAGGCAAATAACTCACCTTTGGAAATTTTTTTAATCTATCTACCTATCTGTATTAGTCAGGGTTTTACTTAGAGGAACAGATATAATGTAAGGAACAGATATTATCACAAGATATGCAAAGTATAAGGAATTACAAGATTGGCTTACAGCAGTCAGCTGAGGAATCAGATGAGGAAGCGTGCAGAAGTGTCTGCACATCACAGACTGAAGAATTCAGTCCCAAGGTCTGAAGCTTGCTGCAGTACCCCATGCAAGTCTCTACTCGTCAGCCGATGGGTCTGTGATGGAAGACTGAAGAGTCTGCGATGGACGCTGTAGGATCCAGGCTGGTGGGTGAGGAGTCTGTACTACAAGCCAGGCAATGAAGTCCCAGCCAAATGTGAAGACTGAAGTTCTTTCGAGGAAGTGGAAGTTTGGTCCCTTCCTCAGCCCCTGTGCATGGTCTTTTTGTGCTGAGGGGCCAGGGAGATAGCTCAGGGCCACAAGTCACTCTGGGGAGGGCCCATTTCATTCTAGGGTGGGCCCTCTGCCCCCACCAGCAGGAAACCAAGTTGACACCATGTATCAACCACTACACTATTTATTTATTTATTTATTTATTTATTTATTTATTTATTTATTTGATACAGGGTCTTGCTATGCAGCTCAGACTTGTAGTCATCCTCTGTCTCAGCTTCCTCAGCACTAGGATTATATGCATGCACCTGAAAACCTGGGGGCTACACAGCATGTGGTACCAGGGATTGAACCTGGGTCCTTGAGCTTGCCAGGCATGCACTTAGACCACCAAGCTATCTCCTCAACCAAATAACCCATCTTTTGTGTGGCCCACTCTCTTCATCTGAAAAGGAGGGAGACTATTATATTCACTGCAATAGTCATATTGGGTTATACCAGTGGAATGAGTTAATGTATGTGAAGTGCTTAACTCAGGGCCTGGCATCGATAAATGTTGGCTATTATTTCTACTAGTTACACATTGACTTCTGTTCACCTGTAGGCTGTCCACACTGCTATGTACTCGTCTTTCCCAAGCATTCTCTAGATTCCTTGACTGCCACTACTAATTTTATACCTCGGAGGTAGAATATTTAAATACTTCATGATATTACCATATGGCAAAAAATCTCTCCAAATTAAATTATCACATGTAGCTGAGGTAATGTTTTGCACTGTCATTACCAAAGTACAGTAAACTGGTGGCTGAAATAATAAACATTTACTGCCTCATAGATTTGAAGGCTGAGGTCAAGGTACTGGCAGGGCTGGTTCCTTGTGGCGGACCACCTGTTCCAGCTGTCCCTCAGCTTCTAGGAACCTCAGGCTCATGCATAGATAGTCTCCCTGCTGTCTTCAGGTCATCTTCCTCTACGTATGTCTCTTTAACTTTCTCCCTTCTGGTAAGGACACCAATCATGTTATTCTACATTTCATTCTCCTGACCTCATTTTAACATAATAATCTGCAAGACATTATTTTCCTGTAAAGTCATGTTCACAAGTGCTGGAGGTTAGAACTTAAATATCTTTTTAGGGAACAAAAGCAACTCAACCTACAGCTTTCACACTAAGCCCAGTAAGTTAGGACTGCACTTGTTCTAGTCCCAAGGGGGAGCCTTTAGCTGATGGCTGAATACCTGATTCCAAACCACACTGTGGTTCCGTGCAGAGGGACTCCAGCCAGAGTGACACCAGACCAGGCACTGCTATTTTAACATTCATTGTTGATGTCTTTCAACATCTTTTATTACATATTACAAATGAGTATTATTTAGTTGGTGTTTGTGCTAAAAAAGCAGTGGAATGAAAATTGGAAGTGAAAACCCTGATAAAGGCTGTCTCGGTTATTTTTTCATCCCTGAGACTATAATACCTGACACCCACAACTTGAAAGAGGAAACGTTTGTTATGACTCACAGTCTGCAAAGGTTTCTGGCTGTAGTTGGCTGGCTTCAAAGCAGGGCAGAAGAGGGAAGCCCTTATAAGCCATGTCCCCAGTGGCCCACCTCTTCTGTCTGCATGCCCCCTCTGAACAGCCAGCATCTCATCAGTGGGTTAACCTACTGGCAGGTATCACGCTGCTGTGAGCATGTGAAGCTCCCCGAAGCCCCACCTATGAAGACATGAAGCTTTGAGGATAAATCCAGATACAAACCATAACAAAGGCCAAACACCATGACCACGATGCTATTATTTCAAAACAGAGGTAGTTCAGGGAAGTATCAGAGAAAATACCAAAATCACTGTTTAAAACAAAAAATCACAGCCGCTGGGAGATAGCTCAATGGTCTAAGTGCCTGCCTGGCAAGTAGAGGGACCCAGGTTTGATTCCCAGTACTGCATGTGGTGCTGGCCCCAAAACCAGGTGTGGTGGCACACGCCTGTACCCCCAGTGCTTGGGAGACTGTGACAGGAGTAACATTACAAGTCTGAGCTGCACAGTGAGATCCTGTACCAAATAAATGAATGAGTAAAAGATTTTTTAAAAATTGTAATAATGGAGCTTGAGCACAGGCTTTCACACTGAGTTATATCCCTGTCCCATTTTATTTTTAATTTTGAGACAGAGTCTCATTCAGTTGTTAAATTGTCCAGGCTGGATTCAAACTTGCAATCCTTCTGCCTCAGCCTCCTAGAGTGCTAGGATTACAGATATGAACTACCTGGCTCCAAAATAATTTTTAAAGAGCATAACTACAAAGTTGTTAGTTTATAAGCTCTGAGTAGTTGTTTTTCCCACTTGGCCTTATTTTCCATGTACAAATGAGTTTTGGTTCTAAAAGCACTCAGGAATGAAGTGTCCCCATGTAAAGCTGCTGATTGGTATCTGTGTGGCAATGTGTACACTCCCACACATTGTCACAAGTGTCACCTATTTGAGGTAGGTAAGCTATCACTCTGAAGGATGTAGGGAAGTGACTGTCTCTCCATAAAGTACAACCATACATAGAGGCTAAGGAGAGACACTCAGGGCCCAAACAGAGCCCCTATTCTGGAGTTTGTCGCATGGACTTAGCAAGAAACCATGGTTGGAGAACAATACAAAGCCCACTCCCCAGTGTAACACAGTTCAGCAATTCCCAGTTCTAACAAAAATCTGGAAGCTAATAGCCACCACTTTGAGTTTCTCTTGTAATTATAAGGGCAAAAGTTAGTTGGTATGAGTCTTATGATGTCACAATAAATTTAGTATGAAGATATTTATACAAGTTTTTCTTTTTCGGATGTTTCATTTTTTTTTCTTTTTTCTTTTGGCAGTCTGTTTATCTCCTCATGTCTAGGCACCTGAGTTCAGACTCATGAGGAGTGGACTGGTCCCCAAATTCTTACCAAGAGGAAAATCCTTACTGATGCTGTTATGGTTTGTGTCTAGATGTCCCCCAAAGTCCTGTGGGGTCCTATTACTTTCTCAGAGCTGGCTGAGGGTAGCACACGTGATGCTGGGATCAAGGGTGGTGATTAGCAAATCAGTCCACTGATTGGTTTGGCACAGTTCCTGGCTGGGATTAAGGATATAAATGTTGCACTGGCTGTAGGGTGGGCAGCCTGTATACAATATAAGGGACAAAAAGAGTCTTATCTCTCTCTATTATTGTTTTTGCTGCCTTACCATCCTGCCTTGGAGCCAGGTAGTTGTGGACTGAAACCTCTGTGATCTGTGAGCTAAATAACCTTCCCTCCTTTAACTTTGGATGTCAGGTATTTTGTCTCCCCAGAGAGAAAAGTAACTAAGTCAGATGCAAAGAGATGAAATTGCCCACTGCCCATTCATTCTGCTCATTCTTCTTGAAGTGGAAATTAAATGCTAGATAAGGAGTTACGCAGAGGCTTCCCCTCAGAGTGACTGGATGAAATTAACCATCTGACAGAAGTTGATCCTGCCACTAACTAAACAGCAAGGCAGGCCATGCGGTCACTAAAGATAAGTGCTCCAACTCCTTGGAACTATCTGCCTGTTTAATTGTGCAATGCTCCCTGTACCCTCCACACAAGGTTGCCTATCCTGTTGCTCTCCTCCTGCAGATGTGATGAGTCACTTCCCTGGCCACCCAACCTGTCTATAGAGAACTAGGTGTGGTGGCACACACCTATAATACCAGCACTCTGGCTGGCGATGGCAGAAAAACTGAAGATTCAAGCCCTCCTGTCTCAAGATGAAATTTAAAACTTTTAAAGCGTTGGAGATATAGCTAATTAAGAAGGCCCTGGTTTAACCTCCAGTACTGAAACTAAAAAGAAGTCACCTGTTACTGACGGACAACAACATTATCAGGATAGTTGGTGAAGGTGGGAGGAAGGGTAGTGCACAGTGAGTGTCGTATATGGGAAATGGACTGGGCGTGGAGTCCTCTGATCAGTAAGAATAGTGACTTCTATTTTCTGAGGACCTACACAGTGCCAGCATAGCATAAAACACTTCATGCCTTCACATACAGAGCTATTTTGACCCTCGCAACATGACAATGAAGCTAGGAAGCTCTGTTGCTGTCCTTTCTTACAGAGAAGTATCCCTTCTTAAAGCTGTTAGCTGCAGTTATTTGGGTCATTACAGAAGTTACCTATGGGAGAACCAGGTTATCAACCTTGTTGCTATGATCTCAGCAGCACTGTGAAGATACCATGGGGTTTACATCGAGTGGGAGGGACAAGAAACCCACATATGAAGGCCATAATATGACAGGGAATGTGATGAGGGCTGTGGGAACAGAAGAAGATGCTAAGTGGAGCCTTGAGTACAGGAAGGGTCAAGGAAATAATTCCAGAGTAAGGACTCTGGATCCTTCTGGATCCCATGTTGGTAAATTTTCTGTATCAAGTTGACTGAGCCTCAAGATGACAAGATATTTAGTCAATTACCATTCTCAATTTTCTTACATTTTCTTTTTGCTAGATTTACCTGCATTGGGTAGACTGAGTAAAGCAAATTGCCCCCTCTAACCTGGGTTTGTGTGCTCGTGTGCTCATCCAATCAGTTGAAGGTCCAAATGGAACAAAAAGCTGATGCTCTACAAGTGAGAGCAATGCCCCTCTCCCCCACATGACTATCTTCAAATTAGGATAGCAGCCTTCTCTTGCCCTTGGGCTGGAAATGAAACCCTGTCTCTGCTCAGTACCCAACTTGCCAATTGCCCTTGCAGGTGGTGGGACCTGCCCAGCCCTGTAAGTGTATAAGCCTGTCCATCCCTTAGCATAAATTCTTATGCATATACACTCAAACTGTTGGTTCTGTTTCTCTGAAGAACACTTCAAGGTCACTGAGGAAACAAGACATAAAAGAACCTGTACTGCAACAGCCTATAACTCAATGGAGTCCCAAATTTCCTGTTGAAAGAGATTATGGGGCTGCAAAGGAAAGTGATCAATGATGTACAGTGTGCCTAAGGAGAGTCACCTACAGAGAAAACTTTCTCTCAGGCTTTCACAGAGAGTGAAGTGCTCAGGCAGTGGCTGTGATTCATCCAGACAGCTGATAATGACAAAAGTTCTGCAAATTGCAGTACATGATTCCAGGGTAAATCCTGAGGGGACTTGATTGACTTTGATACAAAAGTTACATTTTTTTGTGATATAGGTCTTGCTTTATCTTGGTCTTACCCGTCCAGTAGAAAAGTCTAACCGTGAGTATAAAAAAGAAAGCCATATTAACATACTGAATTGTAAAAGGCTCAAGTCAACAGCTTCCAATAATGCCAGATGAACTGATAATCCACTATTGTTATGGACTGTTGAACTATATATACAGCTACTTTCTCTTTGTGCAGTGAAAAGAAAGATCTGTACCAAAGATGTTTAGACAAGAAATCATGTCTGCATCTTGTACTCTGAACAGCTACAATGAATTAATCATTGTATCTGTCCTTCTAACCTGTAGTGAAACTCTCATTGCTATTTCTTTTACATTAATATTAATAAAAATAACTTTAAAAAAAGAACCCTGACATGAGTCCTGTGTAGGCATAGCTACTCCTATTCTGTCACAGAGTCATGTCCTTGCCAGTTCCCTTACATCCTTTCATGCTTCATGGAACCAAAGGCTCTGGGCAGGCAAGCCCAGGTCTGCTTGTGCACCGTGGTCTATAGCTCCTGGTACAGCACACACAGAGGGCCTAGGCCCATAAGCTGCAGATTGCTCACCAGCAGCATGAATGAACATGGTGCTGGGACCTGAGGACTGGGCAGGATGAGCCAGGGAAGGGCCTGCAAGGCAGCAGCACTGAAGCCTGGAGAAGGGTGGTTCAGCAGAGGTGACAGCATGAGAGGCATGCTGGGCTGAGAATGAGGACGGTGCAGCTGGGCCTCAGGGTTGGTACCTGGCATGCTAATCAGTTGGGAGTCTGGCCTCAGGGAATTGGAATCCCTAAGGGGATTATAGATTCTGAGCTGACCCTGCATGGTGACAAGAACAAGGGCTCTGAGTCTGCTCTTGGGTTTAATATCTACTTGCAAAGGTTGCAAGAAGTGCACAGGAAGTGATAGGGCTGAATAAGGGAGGCTGGTGGGGACAGTAGAAGGGACTGATGGACAGGGTACCATGTGCCTGTGGGGATGGGTCTCGACTTATCCAGGACACATGAACAATTGCACATCATCCCACTCTGTAGGGTGGCAGTAGAAAGAATATGACAAATGAATTTCCAGGGTTAAGGGAATAATGTCTGGCTTGAGAGCATCCAGATAAATAAGGGGTATTGAGGGTGAGTCTCTGGGAGGCTCCTGTGGGTACACAGGAGGAGGAGGAGCATCTATCTGATAAGCAACCTTCTGAGTCCCAAATGTAAATCGTTGGTTCACTGAAGACCTATGTGTCCCCCTTTGCAAGTTCGGTATTTATCCATGCTCTTAGCATGCCCAGCTTAGGGGCTCACAAGACCTCTTCATTGGTCAAATATACTACTACATGGGGAAATTCAGAGATTTCCAATATTTGTTTAATCTAAGAATAAATTAAATTTCTGTCTTTCTGGGAACAACCAGATGAATAAATAATATTGATTAAGTGGATTACATATATATTGCAAGTGGATATTACAGATTAAATAAACATTGCAAAAATTTTGCAAAGCCCAGTTCTTCCAGGAGAATGTTTTTTTTTCTGGCCTCACCAAAGCAAGAGGGGCAGCTCTGTCTTCCCAGCCGTGTGATATGAGCTTCAGGGATCTGGGCCATGAGCAAGCCACTGTGCCCACTGCGAGGCTGTAGGACCTTAGTCAGCAGCCACACTCCCCAGAGCAGGCAGTAGCCATTGCAAATGTTGCAATTTTGGCCCAGTTGAATCAGGTCAGTTGGTACAAACCTATCCAGGAGCTTGCTGTGCTCCCCACTTAACCCAGCTCCTACTTCGAGGCTGCATGACTACATTTAGCGGGCCACTCTCAATCATATAGGAAACCTTTGCTGCTAGAGAGTCTGGATTATTCAATGTGCAGTATAAGAAAACCATTCAAAGAAGGGTGTGATAAACAAATAGGTTTGGCAATATCAGCCACACTAAGTATTTCCCTTTGTCCCTCACATGCTCTGAAAGATTCATGCTAGAAATTGGCAAGCGGGAGAGTTTGCCTTTGCTTCCTACTTCGAGCGGATGGCTTAATTTAATATATTTACCTAGAAAGGTCTGAAAATGCCCACTATTAGCTACCCCCAATCTGTCCTCAGGGCTGCCACAGTTTTTAGGACTGATTTGCTAACCCAGGCTGGGCAAGCTGCACAGGATTGCTGATGTCTGCCATTTTTCCAGGCCAGAGGCACAGAATCAGATAGATCAGGGGAAACCCATTCATCTCCCTTTTTCTCCCAGTCTTGCTCCCTGACCTTGTATCTAAGACTGGGTGTCTGAGGGCAGTTCGCCATAAAACTGAAGTTTGTGAGATCTTGAGGTTCTTGGAAGCCGGAACTGAGTTGGTTTTATCTGAGTGGTTGTTAGTTCCTCACCAATTACTGCTTCTAAAGTCCTGAACCAGGGCTAGATGGGTTTTTAGCGTGTGGCTAAGAAAGGTATTTCCTCCCACCAGAAGACTTTCTGCTGCTGGATACCAACTGCTTGATGGATGGAAATAACTCCCACTGTGCTTGCTTCCTGTCAACCCTCAAGGCAGCATCTGCTACTCAGTGGCTCTTTTTTTTTTTCTTTAGTGGCCAGCTTAGCCTGCCCTGGGGGTGGGGCTAGCGCAGCATGTGGTGCTGGGGATTGAACTGCAACCCCTGTGGTTGCCTAAGCTTGCCTAAGCAAGAACTTTAGACCACTGAGCTATCTCACTGGCCCTCACTAAGTGGCTCTTGCACAGTACAGAGTATGGTTCAGCCAGTGTCCAGGTGGTCTGTGTCTTCATTATACTAATAATAGGTTCTGGGCATAGGAAAAATGTATCCAGTAGAAAGAAAAAGAAAAAACATGTAAAGCTATACCATATCCTGCTCCTACTTTTTGACAGTTTTCTTTTTTTGTTTTTTGAGTCACAGTATTCTAAAAACAAGCAAAGAGATTGGGTTATTCCATTTATATATCAATGTATCAATGTAACATCCATCACCCTGTTAGAAAAAATTAAAATGGTTATGGTAATAGTTTCTTTTCTTGGTTGGTTTCCCCCATGGCCCTCGCTGTCTAGGAGACCTGTGGGAAGGCCTATAACTTCCTAGGGACAACAAAGAAACAGCTTAGTAAAACCATCAAGGGGCTGACCAGCATCTGGGGTCTGCAAAGGAGTGCCCTGAATTAATAATGGCTTTTTGTCCTTAAAAAAGTGATGGACAAAGGCTGCACTAAATGGACAGTATCACCGTCCCTCTCTTGACAGATGCTCTGATGTGCTAGTTAAGCACACAAAAGTTAGCATATGGCCACCCTCCTTTCCCAGAGGAAAACTCCTGGCTGAGGCATGTCTGCCTAAACTGCTGCTGCTCTTCTTCTGGAAAAAGGAATGTTGGAAGCATTGCCACAAGGACTGCTCTTCACCCGGCTCCCAGCAGATCTGGCCTGGCTTGAGCAATCAGGGGTGAAAACAGATGGCCAAGGGACCCATCCCTCAGTTCAGCACTTGATTTGCAGCTGCCGTGTAGTGGATGTTGGTCTGAAGTTAGGCAGCTCCACACAGCTCTCTGGGTCACCCCAGAGAAGCTTCAAAAGCCAAGGAAGTCTAAACATGAGTCAGGGGAAAACCACTTTTTTCTTAGTCCTTGAGACATCCGGTTCACCAGCGACAGGTAAATTCATGGATCTTTCCACCAGGGCAGCCTAAGGTGGACGCAAGTGGCTGACATGGAAGCAACTGCCTCAGCACCACCCTGCACTTTTCTTCTTCATTACTGATAATTTGGGGGCATCCAGGAAACACCACCAGGGCTGAGAGAAGTTAACTCTGAAAGAAAGCCAGCCATAGGAAAGGAGAGGAAATGGGTCCAAGATTGGAGGCCCTGGACCAGATCAGCAGTGTGGAGCTCAAAAGGAAGCCACAGAGAAGCTGCACAGACTTCTGCCTGCTCCTCAGCGGCATCCATCAATCTGTATGGTTTGTTTAATTCTGATTTTTAAAATCACATGTATACGACAGTTTTGCCTCCTTGGCCAACTCAACAATAGTTGTGTTGAAAGTATCTTCCCTCCAAATCAACCAGCTAAAGAAAAAACCAGTAAACACATTGGTGGTGGAAAAAGGTCAATATTTCCTGGCCTCATTATATTAATTTATTTATGCACACTATATTTGGGATTCAACCCAGGGTTTTTACCCTCACCTGTTTCCTCAGTCCTTTTTTTTGTCTTTGAGACAAGGTCTCTTAAATCATTAAGTTGCCTAGGCTAGGCTTGAACTTGTGAACCTCCCAGAGTGCTGGGAATACAAGAGCGCACCTCTATAGGTCTAAAGGTTCATCAAGATAAACACATAAGGATGTGAGGTGAAGGTTCAAGGCCCTGAGAGCTCATGGAGCCACACAGGGACCTTCCAAATTCCAGGAACCCTGGCAGTATGGGGAGGTGTGAGGAGTGGGGTGGGAGTGCTAGGAGGTATGGGGACAGAGGTGGGGAGTGCTCAACCCAGAGCAGCCTGAATCCTTCTAGGGATCAATGCCCACACGATTGATTCTTCCCTTCCTTGCTGCCTTTGTCCTTTTTGGATTGATTGTTCACTAATTAAAATATGTTCATAGGAATCTCACCTTTACCTTGAGCAGAAAAGTCCCATTGAACAACTGCAAGGCAGAGGGAGGGCCAGGAGAAAGAGGGATGGGCAGGCAGTGCTTGGTGGAATGCATTTCTATGTCAGCCCATCAACTGTGTGCTGTGTGCTGGGATCACTTGGGGCTCACTGCACAGCTGTCATCTCAGAGGTCTCATCCTATGTAGGTGCGGGAAATACAGAGAGCAAATCGCACACTGTAGAAAACCTGATCAAAACAAACTTGCTCTCCCTCTTTTCTTCTTTAATTCGCTGATGCTTGTGATGCTCAGAATCACGTAGAGTATATTCAGGTTTTTGCCTAAACTTAGGCCTTCATTCTTTAGCGCCAAGTAGTCACTTCTACCCTTTCTGCTTTTCAAAGAACAACCAGTTACAAGGGGGCTTCTATAGGGGAAAGGATTTTCTGCAGACGTGATATCCCTGCACTGAATCCTATCCAAGGCCTACAGCTGTGCCCAGAGGCAGGTACAGATGTGCTGAAGGTGGGGGGTGGGGGCTGCACCTGCCCTGCTGCTGTTTCTGAACTGACTGGAGAGCAGCACTGAGCCTTGTGTGTGTGAAGAAAACTGCTGCCAAGTTCACCTTGTTCAATAGGCTAAATAACAGGGTGACCAGATTGCAACCAGATTGTTCAATCTAGACACAGTTGTGAATGAAAGAATTGTTACAGTTGGAAGAAAAATCTATGCCACACTGTTCCAGGTACCTGACCTGTAGATGACATTTAACATGTGTTAGTCAGCTTTCCATTGCTGTGATAAAGTGTCTAAGGGAAAAAAACTTAAAGGAAGAAAGTTTTACCTTGGATCATCGTAGACAGGAAGGAGACAGGGAGGGGGAGGGGGACAGAGAGAGAGAGAGACAGAGACAGAGACAGAGACAGAGACAGAGACAGAGACAGAAGAAGGGCCTATGGACCAGGGCCACTCCTCACGACTCACCCCTTCAATTAAGCCTCGAATCTTAATTTCATATCACTTACCAATGATGTCATCAAATTATCAATTCATCAGTGAAAAAGGTTAGAGTTTTTGTGACCTATTCACCCTCTAACATCCTATCAGTTGGCAGCCAAGCCATTAGCACAGGACCTTTGGAGACATTCTGGATTGAAACCATAACATGAGTTTAAAACATTGTCTACATCATTAAGAAGAGGGGCATGAGGCTGTCGGTGGAGGGGGAGATGAATACTACAGACTCCACTGGATTCAGAGGTGATTCTACCATATAACTCCCAGCTTAGAAAGGCCTGTGCACTCTCTCTATTCTGGCTTAGCATGGATGTCAGCCAACCACTAGCCTCTGTCTCTTCTGTAAATGAGCTGACCTCTTGCTAAGATGTGTTGTTTCCCTCCAAACTTGTGTTGAAATTTGGTTGCTATTGTATTAGTATCTAGAGGTTTTAATAGTATTTAAGAGATGAAAGATGCCTGAGGGCTCTGCCTTTGACAGTGGAAGGATACTACCATCAAGCTATGGGGTCCTTATCCCTGAAGTGGGTTTATGATTAAGATGGCTTGGCTAGATTTCCTCCCAACTTCTGTGTTCTCACTTGCCCTTTCTTCATCTTATGTGGCACAAGGCCCTCATCGGAGGCCAGCTCTGAGTCCTCAGATACCCCAGCCTCAAGAACTATGAGCCAAATAAACATTTTTAGTTTACAAATTTCCCAGTCTACGGCATTCTGTTCTAGCAGCCAATTATTTCTGAATCTTGGTACAAGTTGGGGAGTGTGTGTTCTCATTTCTTTTTTTAAATTTCTCCTTCTTTATTTAGAAACTATTCCTCATTCTACAGCAACTTGGAATGGCAGAGCCTGTGGAAAATATTCCTAATCTCAAAACACAAGCTAACCAGATTAGAAATTCAAAGGCTCTTTTACTGTAGGCATGGCATCACTACATGGTATCAGATCCTTAGCTGTTCACATATCACCCTCCTCAAGCTCACTGTGAGTCTCTTTCCCTGAAGCTGGGTGCTAATGAATTCCTTTAGTGCGATGTTGCATGTGGCCAGAAGTGCTGAGAGTGAATTATAGAAGTTGCATTGAGCTCACGGCACCAGCAGTGGCCAAGAGCCTAAAAAAAGCTTTCTCTTAACAGTGGCATGATTCCAGGGCTGGCTCAGTTGAGAGCGATTATGATTTTTTGAGTTTCATGCTGCTGTCTTTTGAGATGGCAGCCACTGAGAGAAGAGGACGGAGCTGGAAAGAGCCCTGGGAAGCTGAGGAAGCAGAAGAAACTGCACAGCCTAAGTCGTTGCTGCTCTGTGCCGAGAATGAACAGGAGATGCATGGGGCATGCAGTTAGGATTGACCATCTTGTTTGTTTACAGCCACCCAATTATGCAGACAAGAGCATTCTGTGGCCCACAAACCCAGCCTGGCCAACTCCATTTTCATAGCCCTAAAGTTAGTAATAGTTTCTTAAAACAATTGGGAGAAAAAAAGTCAATAGAAATATGGCATTTCATGTAAAATATGTAAAAGTGATATGTAGAAATGATATGAAATTCAAAGCTTTAGTGAGATACAGATCCTCCCCATGCCCTTACTTGCTGCCCATGGCTACTGTCCATGAAGGTAGAGGAGCTGGCAAGGGCCCGCGTGACGCCGTCCTCGCTGTGCCGCCACTCGTGCAGCATGAGGCACAGCGATGCACTGGGACCTGGATAGCACTTGAAGTGCCACCCTCCTCTGGTATGAGGCTGTCTTATTTTGTTCATCACCAGTTACTTCAAAGACTTCAAACTACAAAGAACAAGATGGTAGAAATAAGTAAATCTGGGACAGTGCCTTCCAACTCAGCAATTACGGAAGATCATACCAATAAGTAGAGAGCACAGAATTCCTCAGTTTATCTTGCTTTGTTCTAAGTCTTTAACCTATGCTTTCATAGGTGGAAGAAATAACTGAGAAAGGGTGGAATTAAACTACTCAGGTGTGAACTCATTAAATATTTGTTTTCAAATTTATCTGGTGTTTAAAATCACCCATTCTGGCTAGTTTTCAGGAAATCCAAGTTTGTTCATGGAAAATTTCCTACCTATAATTTCCTTAATTTTCCCTCTTGGCCCACAAAGCTGAAAATATGTACTGATCTTTCCAAAAAATGTGAGCATTCCCATCTCTCCCTCAATAGGTGAGACTCCCAGCATGTATCTGGTTCCATGCCCACGGCCATCTCTTCTACTGCCATCTGAACTCACCCGATGTCCCTGGGGGTGTCCTGTGCTGCAGCCACAGCAGTGACCACAGGTTCCCAACCTTCCTCAACTTCCTGACACTGCAGAGGCTGCTGCTGTCCCCCCTCCCCCAGAGAGTGGACTCTCCCACAGTGATCTACTTCTCTGGCTTTGTTTTCACGACAGTCGTAATAATAGCTTGCACTCATTGAGCACTTACTGTGTACTGTTCTGGGCACTGTATCCATGGCATCTAATTTAATCTCCTGGCCCATTGAGGTTGATAGCATCATGACCATTTACAGATCACAAAATAGACTTAGAGAGATTAATCAGCTGGCCAAAGTCACAAAGGTAGAAAGCAGCAAATGTAGGCTTTGGGTTTGAAAAATGGAACTCAGTCTGCTTTGTCTCCTGAGGCCTCTTTGCAAACGCACCTGGCCTCGGCACCTTTCTCTGATTGACCACAGAGACTGCCTTACTGAACTAACAGGTAGGGTCAATCCATTAAATGTCTTCAAGTCCTGGGGTCCACATTTTCTTGTTGTCCAGGACAACAATCCTGGGCCAGGAAATCTACCCTATACTGTTGTGTCCAGATAGCTGCACCATGGTCTATGCTTAGTGAGAAGCTAGGGCATGTCAGCACTACCCCCATTGTGTCATTTGAATACTCCTGTCTTAGTCCATTTTCTGTTGCTATGGCAGAATGCTTGAGGCTTGGCGATCTGTAAGAAAAAGAAGTCTATGTAGGCATTGTTCTCAAATATGAAAATCTTAGGGTGGCTGCTGGCATCTGCTTGGTTTCTGGTGAGGGCTTTAGACTTTCAGCTCATAGTGGCAAGTGGAAGGATATGTGGGATACAACAGGGGCAGTCCTGCTTTACAACAAGCCACTCTTGGGAAAACAAACCTAGTCCTATGAGGGCTGCATTAGTCCATTACGAATGCAAAGCCCTCATGACTCACACACTTCTTAAACTCCCAGAACCTCTCAGGGCCATTACACTAGTGACTAAATTTGAACATGGGTTTTTGGCAAGTATAAGCCACATTCAAACTATGGCATCCACTTTATTTAGTTTTTTAGAAGTTTCAGATTTACAGAAAACAATGAGAACATAGTTGGAATAGCATCCATATGACCTACACATTTGTTGGAATCATTACTCAATATTTATGAATTACTATGAACTAAAGTTTGCAGTTGATTTAGATTTTCTTAGATATTACCTAATGGCCTTCTTTTGTGTCAGGATCCCATTCAAGAAATTGTATTACATCTAGTCCTCGTGTCTCTTTAGGTGCCTCTTGACCGGAGCAGTTTGTCAAGTATGGTGGATTGTCAACCGGTGGTCAGTTTATTATACCCAGCTGAGCTGAACCAGCATAGTGTTGGGTGTGGAAGGTCCACTTGGAATTGTTGCCACCCTCAGAGAAAGGAGAATTATAGAGCAAGAGGTGGGGTACTGTTGGTTCTGCTGGAAGACCTTGTCACACTGGCTTTCAGATATGAACTTGGCTGTTCTCATTTTCAGCGGAGCTTGGGACCTCATCACTAAGGCGGCTGGCTATGGCGCTTTTCAGGGGAGCTATGGGCCTTTCTTTGAGTACTGATTCCTGGCTCCAGTGCAGATCCTCCAGCCCACTGGCACAGATTTTTTGTCCCTCTGGCATAGATTTTCTAGCTTCCACCACTGACCTTGGGGCCTTCCCAGAACAGAGCTGTGAAACAGCCTGCATGAGACGCTGTCATGGGCTCTAGGCCTCCAGTAGTACTTGTGGGAGACATTATATGGGCTCTAGGTCTTCATCTGGATTCATACAGGACATTGCTGTGGAATCCCAGCCCCCAGCTGTACTCTTTGGTCTTTAGTGTGTGGAAAGCTTTTCTGCATTCTTATACTTGAGTCTTTGGGTGGTTACTATAAAATAATCCTAAAAATTATAGGTCCTACATTACACTGCTCCCCTTGCAAACCCTGACTACAATATCAAGCTTTCTTAGTTTTCGATAACTTTGGCAGATCTGAGGAGTACTATACAGTAATTTTGTAGATTGTCCCTTAACTGGCATTTCTCTGATATTCTTCTCCTGAGTATTATGGGATGTAGGTTTGGTGGAAGAAGACTACAGAGGTAAAGTGCTATTCACATCATTTGCTCTCAACTTGATTGATGCCTGTGCATATTATGCACACATGTGATGGTAGTGCTTCATTCCAAACACTCTCCCTTTATTTGGCATAATCTTTTGATCATGAGTTGAAACCTTTGCATTCCATTTGGCTTTCTGAGCAATAAAGTTGACATTTTGATCTCCGGCTGTTTGTTTCTGCTTCTTATTTCTCCTTTGGTTCTATCTTTGGAATGAGGACAAGTGAATGAATGTACTGAGTCTCTGATCCTCCACATTGTCTCCCTGGAACAATACTGTGCATCTGTTACAGCCCAAAAAGCATCGCCTCCTCTTTGAAGCCTTCCCTGATCTCCTTAGGTGCAGGCAAGTTGGCCTCCCAGGTCCTCTCACCACCGCCACCTACCGCTCCTGTAGGGCTTTCCACTTCTCAGTCGTGAGTCCCTTTTCCTACTCCCTCTGCTAGCCAGCCAACTTATCAAGGGTACTTGTCGTGTTCTGTCTACCTTTATGCCCTGCAACCCGATCCAGAGTCTGGTTCTGAGAGGATGCTTAGTAAATGCTTGCAAAATTCATTCCAAATCTCTAGCCAATGATGATTGCCTGACTCCCCCAGGTGGAAACTTACTGGCACACTTCTTGGTGCTGGTTTGTGGGAGGCAGTCTCACCCAAGGACCAGTTCTGCTCTCTTCATAGTCCTTTGGAAGAAAGTGGAGCCACCAAGCTAGTGCAGCTGAAATAACACTGGAATCCAGGACTCACACACAATTAACTGGATCAATATTCATGCTTAATATTGAGTGGGCAGCAGGAGACGGGCAATCTTCCCTGAGCATTTTGCTTCCTGCTGTTCAAACTTGAAAAGAAAACTCTGTTATAAGGAGTGTAGCTTTCTCAGAAACTCATAGGTAATAATAATCGCAATATCTTTGTTGGACAAATATCACACACAACATGCTAGGTAGTTTATACATGTTATTGAATTCCTGTAACTGTACAAGAAAAATCATTGCCTTAACTTTACCTAAAGGTCATATATTTAGAAGGCCAAAGTGGTAAAGGAATTTGTCCAAGATAACACAACTATTAAAGACCTGGACCTACAGATATCTATCCATTTGAAAATTCATTCTGTTTCTAGTGAATGAATTTACATCAATTCTCTTCATAAACCTTCAACTCTTCCTGGTTTTCTGCTTCTGCAATTAACTGAGTCTAAAAAGCTGATGTGAGAAAGCACACAATATTGGCCAACAGAGTACAACAGATGGACTGAGGTTCTGTTCTCTTTTTCAGACGTAAAACTCCCATTTCATAATGTTGCCTAAGGAATGCTGTTTGCATCAATTTTTGTACATTTTCCCTTAATCTTTACTGGAATGACTAGGTTTTCTTGATTTTAGCACACACACTTCCCCACATTCTACCATCCTCTAAAATTAGAATATGTCTCACAGTTGTATTCTGACTGGATTAAAATCAAGTCCTCATGACAGTATTTTCAGATAGCTTTGTCTGAAACTGTCTCAGGTTGGTAGTCCTGCATGCTTCAGTTCTAATTTACCAGAGAATAATTTTTCCCCACCTTCATGCAGTACCAGTGAGACTTAGAGGATGTCTGCTATTTATTTTTATGGAGTGGATTTATTTCTCACTTACCCCTATGCTGAAATATGCCCATTGACAGCTTTATTTGGCCACCCAAAGACCAAACTTTTCCCTAGGATTACAATGCCTTCCACAGACCAGCACCAAGAAGGCTTCGTATTCCAGAACAATACTCACATAGACTTGTTTCTCTTACAAAATCTTAGGGCAGCTACTGGCATCTGCTTGGTTTCTGCTTAGGGCTTTAGACTTTGAGCTCATAGTGGCAAGTGGAAGGACATGTGGGATACAACAGGGGCAGTCCTGCTTTACAACAAGCCACTTCTGGGAAAACAAACCTAGTCCTATGAGGGCTGCATTAGTCCATTATGAATGTAAAGCCCTCATGACTCACACACTTCTTAAACTCCCAGAACCTCTCAGGGCCATTACACTAGTGATTGAATTTCAACATGGGTTTTGGCAAGTACAAGCCACATTCAAACTATGGCATCCACTTTATTTAGTTTTTTAGAAGTTTCAGATTTACAGAAAACAATGAGAACATAGTTGAAATAGCATCTATATGACCTATACATTTGTTGGAATCATTACTCAATATTTATGAATTACTATGAACTAAAGTTTGCAGTTGATTTAGATTTTCTTAGATATTACCTAATGGCCTTCTTTTGTGTCAGGATCCCATCCAGGAAATTGTATTACATCTAGTCCTCATGTCACCTTAGGTGCCCCTTGACCGGAGCAGTTTGTCAAGTATGGTGAATTGTCAACCAGTGGTCTATTTGTTACATCCAGCTGAACTGAACCAGTGTAGTGTCTGCTACTGGGAGAGGCAATGTAAAAAGAAGACAAAGCAGAGAAGAGAAAAGACAGAAGAGAGAGGGAAAGAGGAGAGGAAAAGGGAGGGGAGGAAAGAGAGTGAGGAGGGGGAGGGGAAGAGAAGAGAGTGAGAAAGACAGAGACTGAGACAGAAGGA
>PVKN010007667.1:0-26290 GCA_004027915.1 Capromys pilorides | reverse complement strand
TTTTTTTTTTTGGGACAGTCTGGATGTGTACTCCAGGCTGGCCTTGAATATACGGCAATCCTCCTGCCTCAACTTCCCAAGAGCTGGGATTACAGGTATATGCCACTATGCTCAGATTTTAAAACATTCTTTTTGTATCAGAAATCGAATTCAGCACCTTGCACTTGCCAGGCAGGTGCTTGTACCACTGGGCTATATCCCCAGTGCCCCCCCCCCTTTTGATACAGGGTCTCCCTGTGTAGTTCACTGTGGCCTTAAACTCACCATGTAGCCCATGCTAGTTTTGAATTAATGGCATCCTCCTGCCTCAGCCTCCCAAGTGCTGAGATTACACGTGGGCACCACTGTGCTCAGGCTTTTTTACATTTTATTGCAAGATGGGGGGCTCGCTCAGTTGCCCAGCCTTTCCTGGAACTTGTGATTGTCCTGCCTCAGCTTTCTGAGGCCCTGGGATACTGGTCATAGGCTCAGAACTTGGCTATTTCCTTCTTTGCAACAGCAGCTAGAGAAGATGCTAATGCTGTCTTGCTTTCTTTTTTTTCTGTGTGTGGGACTGGAGTTCGAACTCATGACCTTGCACTTGCCAGGCAGGCACTTGTGCCACGGAGCCATCTCCCTGGCCCCTGTTTTGCTTTCTCATTTCTCAGCATTACACATTTTTCAGAGTCAGAATCTTAGAGGAGGTTTATTTCCTGGTTTTGGTGCTGAAGACTGAACCCAGGGCTTCCAGCTTGCTAGGCAAGCATTCTACTGCGAGCCAAATCCCCAGACCTAGAGTCAGAACCTTAGATTTTCAAATTTTAAATCTGAAGACTCCTGTACTCAGGAGGTTAAGGCAGGACTGTCATGAGTTCAAGGCCAGCCTGGGCTACATACTGAGTTCAAGGATAGCTTGGACTATGAAGAAAAAAAAAGAAGAAAAGAAAAGAAAGAGGGCCAGTGAGATAGCTCAGTGGTCTGAAGCACCTGTTTAGGCAAGTTTAGGCAAGCCTAGGTATTGCAGTTCAATCCCCAACACATGTTGAAGCAGCCCTGCCCCCAGGGTAGGCTGAACCAGCCACAAACAAAAAAGAAAGAAAATCTGAGGACCATGCTGGGTTTATAATCCCAACACTGAGGAGGCTGAGGCAGGACTGCTGCAAGTTTGCCCCCAGTAAACAACCCACAACTTATCCATTCTATGGTTAATAGACTTTTTTTTTTTTTTTTCCCTCGGGACCGGGGTTCAAACTGATGACCTTGCACTTGCCAGGCAGGCTCTTGTACCATGGAGCTCTCTCCCCAGCTCCAGTGGTTAGTAACCTTTTGAGTTACATCTAGCTTGGGAATACTGTAAATAAAGCTTTGTTCTTTGTTTTTGTTTTTTTTTTCTTTCTTTCTTTCTTTTTGAGACAGGGTCTCGCTTTGCAGCTCAGGCTGGCCTGGAGCTCACCTCTGTAGCCCAGGCTGGTCTCGAACTCACACCAATCCTCCTACCTCAGCCTCCGAAGTGCTGGGATTACAGGCATGAGCCACCACGCCCGGCCCAGCCCTTATCTTAGACATTTTTTGAGATACAGTCTTGCTAAGCTGAAAAGGCTGAGTTCAAATCTGGAATCCTTGCCAGCTGTGGCTGAACACACTTGTGCTCCTAGCATTTGGGAGGCTGAGGCAGGAAGGTTGCTGCAAGTTTCAGGCCAGCCTGGGCTACACAAGGCCTTGTGTCAAAAAAAAAAAAGACTCTCACACACCGCCGTTTTTATCGTCCAGCCTCAGCCTCTGGTTACCGTAAGATTGGATGTTAAGGGCCAGTGAGACAGCTCCGTAGACTAAGCTCGGGCAAGTGTATCGACAAGGGTTCCGTCCCCAGCACCACACGCCTTGCCAGCCCCCACCCGCCTCCCCGGGCGCACTGTGCTGGGCAGCCGTGAGTCTGGGCATAGCGGCACACCTCTGTAATCCCAATGCTGGCGAGGCTGAAAACAGGAGGATCACAACGAGTGCAAGTTGTGTAGTAAGAACCTGCACCAAATACGTTAAAAAAAAAAAGACTGGGTGTGGGCAGGTCCGCCAGGAGAGGTTCTGGGTCCCCACAAGCCACGGCCGAGCTGTGCCCTGCCCCGGTTTGCAGCTCCGCGGGGTAGGAAGTGCCAGCCCCCAGCAAGCCTTTGGGGAAGGAAACTGAATGGTTCTTCTGTTTTTAGTTTGCCAGGACAACTTCCCCATCCACAGGCCGGGGAACAGCTGCTGTGGCCGCCGCTGCCGCCGCCGCCGAGGGAATGGGCCCTCTTGCTTGCGCACAGCACGGGGGTGTTTTTTTGTTTGTTTTGTCTTTTTGAGACAGGGTCTCGCTATGCAGTTCAGGCTGGCCTTGAGCTCACTTTGGTAGCCCAGGCTGGTCTCGAACTCACACCGATCCTCCTGCCTCAGCCTTCCAAGTGCTGGGATTACAGGTGTGCACCATCATGCAGGGCCCCATAGCTTCAAGATCTTAATTTTTTTTTTTTTTTTTTTTAAACGCAGGGTTGGGGCTGGGGAGATAGCTCAGTAGAATGAGTGCTTCCCTGGCAAGTACAAGGGCCTGAGTTCAATTACCGGTTCCTTAAAAAAAAAAAAAAAAAAAAAGCAGGGTCTTGCTATATAGCACACATTGACCTTGAACTTGCTGCGATTCTCCTGCCTCAGCCTTTTGTGTGCAGGGAGCACAGGTGTGCGCCACACTGGCTTCATTTAATTTTTTTGACACAGGATCTTGCTATATACTTCAGGCTGGCCTTGAACTCATGGTGACTCTCCTGCCTCAGCCTCCCCAGTGCTGGGATTACAGGCTGCATCACCAAGCCCTGGACCTCAATGGTTTGGTTTTTTTTTAAAGATGTTTAAACTTTATGTATTTATGTTATGGCCAGCCGAGCCTGCCCTGGGGGTGGGGCTGGTGCAGCATGTGGTGCCGTTGATTGAACCTTGGTCCCTGCGGTTGCCTAAGCTCGCCTAAGCAGGTGCTTTAGACCACTGAGCTATCTTGCCAGCCTAATGGGTTAAAGGTGGTGTAACCATCACTAGTGGGCCATTTCCACCACCACCCAGTGCAGAGGGCCACCCTTTCAGCAGCACCCCATCCCACCTCCTCAGCCCCTGGCAGTCACATGTCCACTTCCTGTCCCTGCAGTAGAACGTAGTGTGTGTGTGTGTGTGTGTGTGTGTGTGTGTGTGTGTGTTTGCGGGACTGGGGTTCAAACTCACAACCTTGCATTTGCCAAGCAGGCACTTGTGCCACGGTGCTATCGATATCTCCCAGCCCAGTGTGTAGATTTCTCATTTGCTTCTTTCACTGGGTCCATGCCCGTTCCAGCCCACCTTGGTGTTGTTCCCTGGGATGGACAGACCATATTTTCCCTATCCATCCACCCACACAAACACCTGGAGCACTTCTGCTTTGTGGGTTATTGGGAATAGTGCTGCTAGGTTAACTTGTGTTTCTTTTCACGCATTCAGGGGTATGTGTGTGAGACACAAGCTTTCCCTATGTATCCAGGGCGGCCTTGAACTCACAGTGACCTTCCTGCATTACCTTCCTTAGGTGCGCCACTGTGCCGGGCTCATTTTGTCTTCCCTGGCCAAGGACAGCCCTGGTTCTGCAGGTTTTCCCTTCCAGAGTAACTTTCTGTTCTAAAACCCTTACACTAAAAAAAATATATATAAAATAAAAAATAAATAAAACCCTTACACTTTGGTTTTTTAGACGGCTCCCTGTGTATCTGGCCTTGAACTCCCAAGCAGTGAGGCTGGGTTCCTTGAATGTCAGCAGCTGAGCCTGGGCCAACGGGCTGGGCCCCACAGGAGAGGGCCACAGGCTCTCAGGGCCTCCGGAAGCTTCCGGAGGCATCTGTGGGGCACGCCTGGTATCACCAGCGTGCTGGGGCCCCACTCACTGCCTGGGCAGCGTAGACTGGAGGACGAGGTCACAGAGACTCCAGGGTCCCAACGGCATCCTGGCCCTGAACGGTGTGTGTGGGGGGCAGGCCGAGGCAGCCTCATGGCAGGAGTCTGCTGTCCAAGAAGAGCGTGCTTGTCACAGAGCCAGGCCCTGGACGCCCGGAGGGGCCGGGGGTCTCTGTCTTCCTGCAACTGCAACCGTGTGTTCCAGCTCCCCTCACCACTGAAGGAGGGCCTGGCTACCTAAACACTAGCTTAATGTCAGGTGCGGCGTCATGTGTCATCCAGTCACTTGGAGGCTGAGGCAGGAAGACTGCAAGGTTAAGCTCTGCCTGTGCCCCAGGAGCCTGAAGCCGCCTCTCAAAAGACAGAAAACAAAAGGGCTGGCGAGGGAGCCCCACCCTGTGGCTAGGCCCCAGTACAAGCAAAACGTACCTACCAAGTTTTAAACGCACATATGTACTCTCCCAACTCATGAGGCTGGGGGGCCTGCCAGGTAGCCCAGTTGGTTAAAGCACGTGATTCAGCAAAATCTCAGGCACAGGGGACTGTGGTTCGATCCCCACTCCCACATGGAGCATGAGACCTGCCCTTAAGGCAGCCTCAGCCAGCCAACAACAAAAGAACTGAAGTCCAACTCATAAGGCTGAGGCAGGAGAACTGTACGTTTTAGGCCAAGTACAACACAGCTAAAAAGAGCGCGGCCTATGGAGACCCTGCTCAAAAGGCCAACCAAGTAAGCCAAGCCCACAGTGCTTTGAGGGGTGCAGGGCTCCCTGCAGGCACAGCCTGCACCTCACAGAATTGTTTCCTGTGTGTCTGTTTCCTCTGTGGTCACACGCTTCCAACCACGTTTCCAACGTGGCACATGTGGGGGACCCTACCTGGGATGCCAGGGCACCTCGTGCTGTCATAGCTCACCTCGACTCCTGCCAACCTGTGACAAAACCCTAGGGGTCAAGGCAGCACTGGGGAGAGTGCCCAGGTCCTTTGCACTGGCCACTCCCACCTTTTTTTTTTTGTGGTGGTACTGGGGATTGAACTGGACCCTGTGCTTGCCAGGCAAGCACTTATTCTACTGAGCTATCTCCCCAACCCCCTCCCACCCACCCACTTTTTGAGACAGGGTTTGAAAAGCCACACTGCCCAGGCTGCGCTGGAACTTGCGATCCTCCTGCCTCAGCCTCCTGCAGCGCTGCGATTCCGGGTGTTGCCTCCACGCTCACTCACGCTGTTCCTCACCGCCATGAGATATTCTTTGCTTTTCTTTTTTTTTTCAGGACTGGGGTTCAAACTCATGACCTTGCACTTGCCAAGCAGGCATTTGTGCCACAGAGCTATCTCCCCAGCCCCGAGATTTGGGATATTCCAAGCCGCTTTTTTTTTTTTTTTTTTTAATGTATTTAGTACAGGTTCTACCGGGTCTCACTACAGTTTGGACTGTAGAGATCCTCCCGTTTCCAGCCTCCCAGGCCCTAGGGTTACAGGCCCGCGCCACCACGCTTGGTCTCAGTCGCTGCCTCTGCAAACACCATGCCCCCAGATCAAACCCAGGTTCCTGCATTGGCCTAAGCAGACGCGGTAGTCCGCTGAGCTCTCGGGCTGGCCCTTCTGAGCCGCTCTTTTAAACTGCAAGGCAGGCATCTAGCACAGCCTTCTCTTCAGCTGGGAAATGAGGGAGCCACGGGTCAGGTATCGGGCAGCAGCGGTTTATTTGACCTCTGCGCCCTCTCAGGCCTGCATCACTGGCCGGGACTTCTCCGCCTGCAGCTTCACCCCGGAGCCTGCAAAGCCGGTGCCACCCTGGAGAGGGGACAGTTCGAGTTCAGGCCCTGTTAGCAGCTGGGGATCTTAGTCTGGTAGGGTGTGGCCTAAGATGAAGGGCGTGGCATAGAGTTGTGGATGTGAAGGGACAGGTCACCAGGAGCAAAGTGAGGGAGTGGAGCCCGGGAGCAGAGATCGTGTGGGTGGGGCCAGGGCTGGGAGGCGTGGCCTGGTGGGCGAAAGGGCGAGGAGGGCCAGAGTGCCCGGATGGAGGGGAGGCGACCGGACGAGGCTCACCCGCTGCAGCACGATGATGTCGCGCTCCGTGAGCTTGTCCCCATTCACGGGGTCCACCATATCCTTGCGAATCAGCTTCTCCACACACTCGAGGGTGACCACCGCCCCCCTGGGGAAGGGTGAGAGGCGATGACCTGGACTGCGAAGCCACTAACCCCCCCTTGGTCCCTTCTCGCCCAGGTGACTCACGAGGGCCGCAGCACGGCGCACGGCGTGGCGTTGCTTAGGCTGTCGCGGGTCACGGCGCACACGTAGCGCTCACTGCGTGTGATGAGCCCCACCCGGTCCACGGAGTCATCGAGCGGCGTAAAGTGTACCGGCGTCAGGTCCGCCATGCGCAGCGGCTTCCCAGACATGGGGCAAGTGACCGTGCGCGACTGTGGGGACAGGTGGGGTCAGGGCCACGACCCGGGGGGGGGGAGTGGGGGGGCAGGGGCGGGGCCACCCCAACGCACAGGCTTCTCCAGCTTGGTGGCCTTCGCCTCCGGGGTCAGGGATGGGATCCAGAAGCTGGGCAGCGCCTTGTCCTTCTCTTTGTCTTTGTCCTTGCCCTTGCCCGGGGCTCCCGCACTGGGCCCTGGCTGGGTGTCATCTGCAGGCAGAGGGAGAGGCTGTCTGCACCTGGGTCCCTGTCACCCCCATGTGCCCCTGCCCCAGGGCCCGCCTGTCACCTGGGCCGGAGACCGCCTTGGCTGAGAACGGGTTGAGTGGGCGGCTCACGATGCCCGCCTCCTTCTCCAGGAAGCCGCGCACCTGGTCCTGCGCCGCCGCGCGCTGCAGCTGTTTCTGCTCCTCGCGCCTCGCACCGCGCTGCTTCTCGTAGGCCTGCAGGGCAGAAGTCAAGCGGGAAGTGGAGGAGGCGCGGCCGCTGTGGCCCAGGCCGGACTCCCCGGCCGGAGCGTGAGGGGCCCCCAGACTGTTTCTACACTGACTTGGCTCAGGACGGCACCACTCAGGCATGAGGGAGGGAGGAAAGGAGGGAGGGTCTGTGCTCACAGGGAGACCTGCGCCCCTCAAAGCACTGTGGGCTTGGCTTGCTGGGCCTTTGAGCAGGGTCTCTCTCTGTAGGCTGGGCTCAAGTACTCAATCCTCCTGCCTCAGCCTCAGAGTTGATGGGACTACAGCAAGGCACCATGGGTAAGGAGTTTCAAAAGTCCTTAGAAGTGGATGCCTGAGGCCCAGGCCTGTGATCCCATCACTCTGGGAAACTGAAGCAGGAGGATCTCAAGTTCAAGTCTACCTTCGGAAGCTTATGAAAAAAAGCTTTGAAGGCAGCTAAGTGCAAAATCTGCGGGCTCAGTCTCCAGTGCCACGCAGAGCCCAGCAGTACACAGGAAGCTGTGAACGCTGCCCGGTGGCTGGGGTGTGACTGTGGTGAGGAGCACAGCCTCCTGGCCCAGAAACGCAGCCCTGGGGGGAGGGAGGCAAGGAGCTGGGCTGATGGCCCGCCTGTGCGTGGGTGGGGGGAGGGCTGCTGCAGTTCCCAGGAGGGAGTTGACGGTGGTGCTTGGCAGGGGCTCACTGAGTCACCACTGTGAGGGGCACTTAGGTTCAGGACACTGAGGACACTGCCTTGGGGCCAACAGCTCAACAGGGGGGCTGCAGGGTGGCTCCATGGCAGAGTGTTTAGCACACCCAGGCCCTGGCTTGGATCCCTGGTAACCCTCAAAATAAAGTAAAATAAAACAGCATTTCCTGATCCCTGGAAAACCAGGCAGCTATGGGAAGGCGCAGGCCCGACGCGCCTCAGACACGGAATGAGAGACCGGCGCCGAAGGGTGTCTGTCCAGGGAGGCCAGCCTGCTGTCCCTCGGAGCCCGAGTCCGCTTGCTCCGACCTGCCCCGCCAGCCGTCTTAAGATGGTAACTCGAGACCACAGAGACCTGGTGCGCCCGCATGGCAAGTCTACCAGTGCCCAGGGCGGGGGCTCACTGCCTCTGGGGCCTCTGTCTCGGGGGACAGTCACAAGGGAAACAGCACACACAGGCTCACGGCTGTGACGGAAAAGGTGCCCAGCAGACCCTAGTAGCTAGCAGGAGAGAGGAGCCATCACCGCTGGGCTGCGACGTGGGTGGGCAAGAGGGGACACGCGCCAGGCGGAGGAAGGCCTGGGAAAGGAACCGTGGCAGGTGAACAGCGGCTCGGCCCTGGCTCAGAGTCCACACCTGGCCACCCGTGCCCCTCTCCTTGCTCCCTGTCCCTGTCACCTTCATTTGCCGGGCAATCTCTCTCTTCTGGTGCAGGATGTACTCCAGGATGGCCTCACGCTCGTACAGGTAGCCGTCTGGGCTGCAGGGAGCAGTGAAGGAGAAACACGCTTGATGAGGCGCATGGCACTGGGGAGCCTGGGCTGGGGGACCACGGCACCGTGTGCACGGGGCCATCCGCAAGGCCCCTGCGCCCCACTGTGAATACAGCATGCTCTTCCCCAGGCCTCCAGTGGGCAGGGCACGCCCATGCTCAGGACACAGAGGCCACCTGGCCGGACCCAGACCCTTGGCACCCTCGCCCCCCCATCCTGTCCCCGGTGCCTCACGTGACGACAGGGTCATGGCAGGGCTGCAGAGAGAGGCAGCAGCAGTCGAAGTCCTTCACCGCGTCACGGCTCAGTCGGATGTTCTGGGTTCCGTAACCCGAGGCCACTAGGGACAGAGGTGGGTTGTAATGGACAGGACGGGGGTGGGGTGGCGCAGGCTGGTCATTCTAGCACTGGGGAGGCTGAGGCGGAAGGACTGCCGTGGGCTCGTGGCTGTGTGAGCTGAAGGCCAGCCTGGCCTCTGCGGCGAGCCACTGTCTCCACCCCTCCCCATCAGTCAGTCAGTCAATCAGGGTCCCTCAGGGACATGCTGCCACTTAGCATGGTACCTGTGTCCTTCTTCTTCTCGTGATAAGTGTACACGGCGCCTGCCGTGCAGTTCTTGCCGTGCCGGGTCATCCTGGGACGGAGAGGATGGTGAAGGCTGTGGTGACTGGAGCCCGGCCTGCGAGGTCGCTGCGCTCTCCCGCGACAGGGGTGCCACTCCTTGAGACTTCCCCAGATGAGCTCCCGAACTTGGCCTTGAACAACAAAACAGAGCTGCTGGGGTGCAGAGCAAGTGGCAGCTGTGCCACTTATTTATTTATGTTTGTGCTCTTGGGACTTGAACCCAGGGTCTTCACACTGAGCCACACACCCTGCAGATCTGCCCAGGTTGCCCAGGCTGGGCCTGAACTCGCGATCCTCTGGCTCAGACTCCCCACTGAGGCTGGGCAGGCCACCCCAAGTCTCCTCAAAGCCTGTAAGCTTTTACACCCTTCAAAGGATTTCATCAAATTATGCACCTGTCTCACCTAGCTTTAAATTACTACCCAAAGCTTGTCCTCCTGAGCTTAGTGGCAAAGGATACGCTGTTCAGCACAATGTAAATCTCATCCTTCTAAAATGATGCTGTTGTGCTGTGTTTCAAAGGTAGCTGGCGGGATCTAAATACCTCATGATTTCACACCTACCATTATCCCCTCGTAAAGCGCAAGGAGCAGCTCTGCCTTCGCAGCAGGAAACGTCTCAGTGCCGGGGTTGAGATCCCGGGGCCTCCTGAGGCTGAGGCAAGCGCTCCTGCACCTGGTGGCTCCTTGGTCCCAGAGGAAGTCACGTCTCGTTTTGGTCTTGTCTTCAAACTTGTATTTCCACTGCACTATCTAGCTATTTATTTATTATTTTAATACATTTAGGACAGTGTGTACAGGGTTTCACTATGCACTCTCTGTCTGTCTGTCTGTCTGTCTGTCTGTCGTGGCCGACTCAGCCTGCCCAGGGGGTGGGGCTGGCGCAGCATGTGGTGCTGGAGATCAAACTGAGCTGCCTCCACAGGCGCTTTAGACTGCTGAGCTGTCTTGCCGGCCCTCACTATACAGGCTGGGATTACAGGCCTGTGCCACCACACCAGGACTTGGTGGCAAGCTCAGTACGCCTGGGGTATTGGGAAACTGAACCCAGGGCCTGTGGGAAGCGACACTCTCAGCCCCTTAGGACACCGTGCACACTGACCCCAAGGGCTGGGTCCTGCCTCCTGCCGGATGGGTGGGTCTCCAGTGTGACCTTGGGGCCCTTAAGGGCAATGCTACGGACCTAGGACACCTAGGACTATGCCTTCCGCTTCCACTCATTTTGTCACCTGTGGGCAGCCAGGTTTTGTGCAGCGTGCAGGGTGTGTGTTCTCAGAGGTGACACTGGGGTGCCCCGCAGAGGGTGGGTGGCCTGGCACAGCCTCGGTGGAGGTGAAGCATCAGTGTGCACTGCAGCGGCCATAGTCAGGCCACGGCCGGCAGTTCCTCTCTGTCCTTGCGAAACGGTGGCCTCTGAGCACCTCAGGCCATGGGCACACTGTTTGGACAGCTGGTAAACCGGCAGCTCGCCCCCAGCGGGTGTGGAGCCACATGCCTTGGGAGGCTGACGATGGAGGATTGGTTCGAGTTCAAGGCCAGCCTGGGTTACACTGCCAGACTCTGTCTCAACCAAACAACAGAAACAAGCAGGGTGTTCCCCAAATGCACGTGGGACAGACAAACACACTCGGGCACAGGCACGTCACGGCCACACCTAGCAATGACAGAGAACACCCTGCTGTCACACCAACACCTGGTGGGTGGAGCTGTTTTTGTGTGTAGAAAACACAACGGCTCCCCAACGTTACCACAGGCTTGAAGCCAACAGGGGCGGGGAGCAGGCCTGGCCGGTCTGTGGCAGCGTGGGTGTGGGTGGTGGGTGCGTGCACTCCGACAACCCCCAGGGTCAGGGCCGCCCAGTTCTGCTCTCTGCACCAGTTCTAGAGAGGCAGGTTGGGAGACCCCAGCTGTGCACTGCGCCCTTCCTTGTCCTGTCGGGGCGCGGGAATCCGAGGGTGCGCTGGATAAATTCTTCTTTGTTCTTTTGCAGTCCTGGGCTGGAATCCAGGCTCTTGGCACTGAGCCACCAGCCCATTTTTCATGTTTTACTCTGAGACGGTCTCCCCAAGTCACCAACTTGTTGGGAGAAGTGCTGAGGCTGGGCTCAAACTTGTGATCCTCCTGCCTCAGCCTTCCACAGTGCTGGGCACACCATGGCTGTGAGCATAAACTGTTTTCTTCTCTTTTGTGGTGCCAAGGGTGGAACCCAGCACCTTGTACACACGAAGCAAGTGCTTTCCCACTGTGTACGGCCCCAGCCTTACGGCACACGACTAGGAGTGGAACCCGCACTCTCCAGCCGGGAGCCCTGGTCCTCCTGCTGTGCCCGGGGCTCCCCGTGACCCTTCGGAGGCCAGGAAGGCAAGGCCCACGAGGCCCCTTGCACAGGAGGCTCCAGAGCATGAGGAGCCAGGCCAGGTACCTGTGACTCCCCAGTCAGCCCTGCCAGAAGGCTGTCGTCCTAAAATCAGAGCCACTGCAGAACTCACTGAGAGAACCACATGATTACAGAGAAGACGGGGTGTACACACAAACTGCTGAAGGAAACATGCAGGAAGCAGGGCATGGGGCACACGCCTACAGTCCCAGCACTCAGGAAGCTGAGGCAGGAGGATCACTGTGAGTTCAAGGGCAGCCTGCACTATGTACTGAGAGATCTTGTCTCAAAAACAAACATGCCTGGCAAGCGCAAGGTCCTAAGTTCCATCTCCGGTACCAAAGGAACCACAAAAACAACAAAAAAAGATAGAAAAAAAACCCTCCAAAACCCATCATGAACAAAGACAAAACACAAAAAAAATCCTACAAAACAAGCTTCACAGCGAAACTCATTGTATATGAAACGGCAGGAAACCAACAAGAACGCAGGTTCTTCAACAGAAAAGTAAGGGGCAGATGAGCAGAAGACAGAAAAGGTGCCCAGAACGGGAACTGCAAGGGTCCAATCTATCGGCTGAGAGGGGCGTCCTGGCCCCGGAGCTCCCCCTGACCTCTTCCCCTGACCCCAGGAAGGCGATGTAAATATGGGGAGCAGGCCGCTGTGAGCAGAACCAGTACCCTTGGAGGAGCTCAGCCGCCTTGAGAACTCAACACCCATCTCCGTGAAATCTGCAAACGCACAATGCTAACGTTTCCTTTTTATCTTCTGCAGGGTATTCGAGGCCCGCACCCAGGGCGCTCACACGGAGCCACTCCACGCCCTTTTTTTTTTTTTTTTTTTTTAATTTTGCGACAATGCCTGGCTACGGCTCTACCCTGCCTTCTGGGCCGGGGGCTCGGGATTCTCCTGCCTCAGCCTCGCTGGGGATACAGGCGCACGCCAGGCGGGCTTCAGCGAGACACCTCAGGGAGCTGCTTCAAACAGAAAGCCACACGCCCGCCCGGAGGGACAGAAACGCGGGGTTAAACGCGCACCGAGGCTGGGCAGCTGGAGAAGTTTCTGAGAGACTCCACCTGCGACCCCCCTACCGGCTTCAGGCTGGTGACCTTCCTTTGTGAGCCCCTGCCTTCCTTGGTGAAAAAAGGGGAGCGACTCAGGGCCTGGATCTCTGGACCGCAGCGCTGTGAGAACGGCACGTGAGTGTGCTCAGAGCTGGGCTACCCCGGCCTCGAGAAAAAATCCAAAAGCTGGGGGAGTCCAGCACCCCAAGAGCACCAGGAAGGTAAAAAGCAGCTTTCTCCCTATTGCCCTCTTCTGGCCACTTTACAGAACTTGCCTTTCACATTCAAACCCACACGCGACCTCTGGGCTACAGAGCCCTTGCTCCCCCTACCGGTGACTCGGCTCAGAAGCCATTTCTTTTCCTTTCTTTTCTTTCTCTTTCCTTCCTCCTTTCCTTTCCTTTCTGTCTTTTTTTTTTTTTTTTTTTTTTTTTTTTTTTTTTTTTTTTTTTTTTTTTTTTTTTTTTGTCTTTTTGAGACAGGGTCTCGCTATGCAGTTCAGGCTGGCCTTGAGCTCACTTTTGTAGCCCAGGCTGGTCTCGAAGTCGCACTGATCCTCCTGCCTCAGCCTCCCAAGTGCTGGGACTACAGGTGTGTGCCACCTCGCCCGGTTGCCATTTCTTTTCTTTTCTTTTTTTTTCAATTTTTTACCAATTTTGTGGCAGGGTCTCTGTGGGCAGCTGGCCTCGAACTCACTACATAGCATGGGCTGGCCTCAAACTTGTGGCGATCCTCCTGCCTCAGTCTCCGGAGCGCTGGGATTCCCATGGGACACAGGGTGCACCTCCAGTACCCAGAAAAGTCTCTTTTGTCCCTTGGCTGTCCTCTGGTCCCCCAGATGATCATGGCACTGCTTGCAAAACTGACCTTGACACACCCCAACTTGACTCTGGCCTGCTGACCCCCCGGCCCCAGGCCTGTGGAGTACACATCAGCACCTGTTGCCCCCTGCCCACGTGACACCTCCCAGACTCCCCACCCCCACCCCCACTCAGGAAGGTCGTGCTGGCTTCAGGGACAAATTCCCTGACTCTATTCTTAGTTGTCAACTGCCCTGACCCTGCGGCGTTTGGCACCAGAAGCTTCTTTTCCCAGAGGCCAGCAGCCGGTGTCTGTGGCCAAGACCAGACCGGAGCTCTGCGTGGTGAGACATGTCCCCAGAGAGGGGACGCCAGGGGGAGCATTTTTAAATGTTGCCAGGCTAAGGAGAATGACCACAGGAACGCCACTGGATGGGCGGCCTGTCAAGTCTAGGACCCTGACATCACCCACTGTTCCACCCCCGCCACCCCAGGCCGCTCTGAAGCTTGAAGGGCAGCCACCTGCCTCAGGCAGTGGTTCTCACAGTGAGGCCCAGGGACCCCAGGGACCCCAGAGCCCGAGATGCTCCACGTTGTCTGGTGGCTTCTCCAGAGGCTGGGTGACCTGTGTTTTTCTTTCTTTCTCTATTGGGAGTCAAACCCAGGGCCTGGGCACAGGCTGGGCAAGCTCTGGGCCACTGAACTACATCCAAGCCCCTGTCCTGTATTTCTGAAAGGTCTCTTTTAGCCAGGTGTGACAGCACACACCTGCGACCCTAGCACTTGGGAGTCTGAGTCAGGAGGGTCGCCACAAGTCTGAGGTGAGCCTGGAGTACACAGCAAGACCCTGCCCTTCTTCTTCCCCCCCCCAAAAAAAAAAGAAAGAAAAAAAAAAAAAAGAAAAGGGCACGAGGGGCTGGGGATATAGCTCAGTGGCATAAGTGCTTGCCTGGCAAGCACAAGGTCCCGAGTTCAATCCCCAGTACCAGAAAAAAAATAATAAAATAAAATAAAAATTGGCATGGTCTGCCTAGCAAGCACAAGGTCCTAAGTTTGATTCCCAGTACTAAATGAAATAAAATAAAATGAAAAATGAATTGGGCATAGTGGTGAACACCTCTAATCCTAGCACTCTGGAAGCTGAGGCAAGAAGATCCCAAGTTTAAACCCAGCCTAGGCAACTTAGCGAGCTCCCATCTCAAAATGAAAAGTTAAAAAGGGGCTGGGAATGTAGCTCAGTGGTGGCAGCTGGGCAGGCAAGGAGTAAGCAGGGACTGTTGCTGGCCACAGGATTTATTAGGGGTGCTGGAATGTTCTGGAACAAATACTGATGGGCACACAACACAGCAAATAGACTGAATCCCCTGGACTGTATGTGTTAAATGGGTAAATGTCCGAGTGCCCATTGTTTTCCTTCTTTCTTTTTCATTTCATGTATTTTTGGTATAGGGTCTCACTGTGTAGCTCCGACTGGTAGTGATCCTCCTGTTTTCAGCCTCCCCAGCCCTAGGATTATAGGCGTGCGCCACCATGCCAGGACTTGGTCACAGGCTCAGTGTGCTCCCCCCACCCCCGGGTGGGGGGGCGGCACTGCATGTGGGACTGGGGATTGAACCGTAGACCCTGAGCTTGCCAAAGCAGGCGCTTAGTCCGCTGAGCTATCCGTTGGCCCCAGGGTGCCCATTCTTGCACCAACCACTTCTTTAAGATCTGTTCCAGTTTCTAATATGGCCAACACTGAACCACGTACCTCACATAAACCAAGCCCTCTCAGGGACCCCATGAATTTTTGGTCCTGGGACAAAGAGATGAGAATCTCTGCCGAGGGCAGCAGGACTGTCAGGTGACAGGACTGGGACTTCAAAACTCCGAAAGCTGAGCTCACACCCACCCTGCTATTCTGTCTCCTCACTAGGTCCAACTTCAAAATAGAAAACAGAACCACTGCCATCTGCTGCCACCAGCACTTCAGAGGGAACAGCCAGGGCGGGGCCATCCCAATACCAGCATCACCCCCACTTTATAGGAGGAAGCACCCAAAGGAAGCACAGAAGCACCCAAATCACCCAGCTGGCAGGCATCCTGGCCTGGTGCCGTGCTCTCTTTAGGGGAATGGGTTTGAGACAGTGTCTCGCTGTGAGGTGCAGGCCTCAAATTTCCCGGGATCCTCCTGCCTCAGCCTCCCAAGTGCAGGGATTACAGGTGTATACCGCCAGGCCCAGCCCTGAGAGTCTCTCTTCCCCCTAAGGACACCAAGTCCATCAGCTGAGGGCCATAGCCTGCAACTTCACTCAACATTAATTCCTTCCAGAGAGGCCCCACTCCAAATACTGCCATGCCAAGGATCAGGGCCTCCACATATGGGGGCGAGGGGGACACAATGACACTACACTCAACTGCTAGTGTCATCGGAGGCCCTGGATCTTCCCACTGTCCCTGCCTGTGAGCCAGCCTTGCATGACTCAAGGAGGAGGTACAGCACGGAGGAGGTCACTGCATTCGCCTGAGCACACTGTCATCAAGGCTTCACATGCAATTTCTTCATACTAGGAAGCCAGGGGACACAGCAGGGACCCACAGGAAGGTGGACAACAACTACTATCAACCTTACAAGCCACACAGGACTCCACCAGTGGCAATGGGCTCTGCCCGTGGGGTCGAGGCAGACCATCCTGAACATAATGGAAATGAACAGACATGGCTGTGTGTCACACAACTTTTTTTTTTCTTCTCAAGATGTTATAGGCCTCATTGTCACCACCGTAAATGTTTACTGTGATGGAAGCACGACCTGTGTGCCAATTTCAGCCACACTGACCAAGACTCATGACTGTTACAGGCCACAAAATCTATTCTTTTGACTTTACCCAATTACTGTTTTTCTTTTTTATTGCATCCAGGCTGAGACGGCGCGCCCTGCATGTGGGGCCAGGGATTGAACTCAGGTCCTTGTACTTGCCAGGTCGGTGCTTATTCCTCTGAGCTATCTCTCCAGGCCCCTAATTACCTACTTTTTTTTGGTTTATTTATTTATTCATTCATTCATTCATTCACTCACTCGTTCATGTTATGGCTGGCTCAGCCTGCCCTGGGGGTGGGGCTGGTGCAGCATGTGGTGCCAGGGATCGAACTGTGGTCCCTGCAGTTGCCTAAGCTTTCCTAAGCAGATGCTTTAGACCGCTGAGCTATCTCACTGGCCCCTTTTTTTTGGTCTTTTTGAGACAGAGTCTCACTATTCAGTTCAGGCTGGCCTTGAGCTCACCTTTATAGCCCAGGCTGGTCTCAAACTCTCACCAATCCTCCTACCTCAGCCTCCCAAGTGCTGGAATTACAGGTCTGCACCACTATGTCCTGCTTAAAAAAAAAATTGTTTTCAAAAAAACCCTTGGTGGGCCGGCGAGATGGTTCAGTGGTCTAAAGCGCCTGCTTAGGAGGGCTCGGGCGACTGCGGGGACTGCAGTTCGATCCCTGGCACCACATGCTGCGCCAGCGCCACCACCAGGGCAGGCTGAGCCAGCCACAAAAAGAATAAATAAAGAAACAAACAAACACAACAAGCAAACAAATAAATAAATAAATAAAAATTAAAAAAAAAAAAAACCTTGGTAATCCCATCACTCGAGGAGGCCAAGGCAGGAAGATGCAAGCTTGAGCCCAGCATGGGCAATTTAACAATTTAGCGAGACTCTCAAAAACAAAATAAAATGGCTGGGTGTGGTGGCTCACGCCTACAATCCCAGCACTTGGGAGGCTGAGGCAGGAGGATCGGTGTGAGTTTGAGACCAGCCTGGGCTACAAAAGTGAGCTCAAGGACAGCCTGAATTGCATAGCGAGACCCTGTCTCAAAAAGACAAAAAAACAAATAAATAAAATACAAAATAAAATAAAATAAAATGAAAGAGTAGAAAGCGGGGTCTAGGTCGGGGGTGGTGGTGCATGCTTGTCATCTCAGTACTTGGGAGGCTGAGGCAGGAGGATCGGCACAAGTCTGAGACCAGCCTGGGCTACAAAAGTGAATTCAAGGCCAGCCTAAACTGCGTAGTGAGACCCTGTCTCAAAAGGACAAAAAGACAAAAAAAAAGAAAGTGAGGTCTAGGGCTGGCCAGATAGCTCAGTGGATTAACGAGCCTGCTTAGGCAGACACACGGACAAGGATTTGATCCCTGCTGGCCCTGGGGGTATGCTGAGCCGAGGATTGAGACTGGGTATGGTGGCGCATGCCTGTAATCCCAGCACTTAGAACACCTAAGCAAGCAAGAAGATCCCTGTGAATTCAAGACCAGCCTGAACTATACAAGACCCTGTCTCAAAAAGCAAAAACAGAGGCCAAGCATGGTGGGGCAAGCCTATAACCCCAGTACTCTGGTGGCTTAGGCAGGAGGAGCACTGTGAGTTTGAGACGAGCCTGGGATACGAAGTGAGCTCAAGGCCAGCCTGAACTGCATATCGAGACCCTGTCTCAAAAAGATAAAAAAAAAAAAAAAAGCCTAAAGACGTATCAGATGATCAGAACACCAGGTCCAAATTTCTTCAATGAATCCATTACACCAAGAAAAGGTGAAGTAGAGAGAGGCTGTCCTATGGAAGACTTAAAAGGCATAATAAGCTATCACCTGACTGGGGAGATAGCTCTGTGGCACAAGTACCTGCCTGGCAAGTACAAGGTTATGAGTTCAAACCCCAGTCCCACACACACATAAAAAAGGTATTTTGGGGGTGGCGGTATATAAATCAGTGGTACGGTGCTTCCTTAGCACAGACTCCAGATTTGATTCCCAGCACCATGAACACACATGATTTTTCTGAGTCGCTGGATTTGAATATGGCCTAAGTAGAGGATCACATTCTAGTAGGACGGCTGCTTTTGTTACGTGTGAGCGGTTGTCGTGATCACGTGTGACAGGTGAGACTGCGGGAAGAGTGCACCTTTGGTTTTTACTCATGTGTCCCGAACTAAAGGTGAATTGTCACGATGGCTTGGATACACTTTGATAAGTTGAAAAACGCATTTTGCAAGTATGGCCAAAATCATCAAGGGCAAAAAATCTGGGCAAAACTGAACCTTTTCATAATACAACATTAAAACTGCTTCCAGGACCCTTTAAGGGCCAACTTCACACTGAAATGACAGCGCAATCAGGATGAAAGCCAAAGTATTTCCGACTCCAAAGCTCACAAAATACGGCAAAACCTATCCTAGCCCAGAGAGAAAAGGGGTTGTCAAAGGGTGCAGAGAAAACAGCCACCGGTGACTACATCCATTCCTGCCCGCCCGCCGTCCTCCGTCCAGGCTGATGCCAAGAAACGAGTCCTGCTTCCTCAACTACCAATTCTTAGGCTCTGGAAGTATCCCTCTTTCCAGCTGGACCTCCGACCCATCGTCCTCCATCGCGGAACTACTCTCTCCGAAGAACTGCAGGACCAAGCATCGACTCTCAGGGGATGCTGGGAGATGTAGTTCACCCTCAAACGTGGACCGCCCAGAAAGCGCAATTAATAATTTACAGGGACCCGGGAATCTGAAATCCAGCCCCAGTTCTCTTTGGGACCCCAGAGCTCTATCCCGCAGTACTGGACCTCAGTCAAAACATCCCTTCACCTGAAACTCACCTCACACACGACTTCTTGCTCCCTTTTCGCTTTAACTGCGCCAATACACAGGAAGGGAGTGTTGTTTTTCTCTTCCGCTCTGCCTCCTTCCGCCTGACTGTAGAGACCGGAAATAAAGTTGCCCCTAGTTGCCGAGGTGTCTTGCCAGGCTTGGTAAGTCCTTTCTTCTTTCCTTCCTCCCTCCGGAAACGTAAGTTGCATCTAGAAGGTTCCGGCTAATGAAGCTGGTATGAGTACGGGGATTGCTTAGTACGTATCGTGTTAGCATTTCCCAGCGCAGATTTCCCGCTCCATTTCCAAGCTTTGAGCCTTCCAAAGCCAAGTTTAAGAACTAATCACCTACGCCAGAGGTCGGAGTGCCTATTGCTCCAAATATATTATCTATTTTTCATGCTACATTCTAAGGGATTATTGAGAAGTGACAACTCTTCTATTCCCACTTTATACAGTAATAACAGAAATCGAAATCTATAGTCGTTTACGCCACTGTTAGGAAACAAGAGATTTATTAAGGCACTGTCCGGCTATCGCAGGGACAGAGGCATACCGTTTCTGCTAGTTTCTAGATATATAGAGTCTCGTATTTATTTTCCTAGCTGGCCAGGCAAGCTCCCAGAAGGTGGACAGGCCTGGGAGACGGAGGGATGATGGAGGAGGGAGTGGTAATCCAGTCCCCTAAGCTCCCTAAGGTGGCAGACACGCTGGCCTCTGTAAGCAGCTCTAGCCCTTGGGATCTTCCTCCTAAGGTCCCTTTAAAAGATTTGTCCCTTACCTGAGTCCCGCCCAGAGCAGGTAATACAAGCCCCGCCCCACTACCAGAAACCGGGCTCTGGCTTGATTACCATCGAAGTTGAGGACCCTTCCTCCTTCCCCTCCTCCGTTACCTTCTCACAGCTGCTACTGCTGGCCTAGGAGGTCCCAATTAAAGAGGAAGAGCAGTGTTCACATAGCTGGCCAGGTAAGTGCGTATTCCTGGAGACAGAGCCTGGCTTAGGGACCCTGCTGTGCTGGCCCCCACCCTTCTAAAGCCCCTATGTTTGGGTCTCCCAGTCAGAGGAGGTCAGAGCTGCTGCCTCCTCATAGTTTCAGACCCTTCTACAAGACCTTGCTTTGCCTGTCTGTGATCTTTGATCTCTGTGGGTGGATGTAGCAATGGACTGGGAGAGGCATAAGTGGAAGTTGCCAGGGCAGGAAGGCATCCCAGCTCTCCAGGGAGCAGTGCCTGAACACCTACTGCGCACGAAGCCCATTGAGTGTCACGTAGGAAGAAAAAGCTACGTCGCTCTAATCCTCCCCTCTGAAAACATTGTCTTCCCTCAAATCTTCAAATCTATTTACGGAGTGTTTTATTTTTGTCTTTTTGAGTCAGGGTCTCACTGTGAAGTTCAGGCTGGCTCTGAGCTTGCTTTGTAGCCCAGGGTGGTCTCGGAACTCACAGTGATCCTCCTGTCTCAGCCTCCTGAGTCCTGGGATTACAGGAGTGTGCCCAGCTAACTGTGTGTCTCTAGGCCAGTTATTTTGTCTCCTGTGGCTTCAGTTTCCTCAATTATAAAATGGGTACCATAGATTTTTTTTGGGGGGGGGGGGACCGGGGTTCAAATTCGTGACCTTGCACTTGCCAGGCAGGCACTTGTGCCACGGAGCTATCTCCCCAGCCCCTAAAATGGGTACCATAGACTTGTTGAAAAAGTGAAACCAAACTGGGTGTGGTGTCACGTTCCTGTGATCCCAGTACTGGAAAGGCTGAGGCAGGAAGATGAAGATCCTTGAGAGTTAAAGGTCAGCCTAAACTGCACAGTGAGACCCTGTCTCAAAAAGAGAGAGAAAAAAAAAAAAAGTGAAAAGGAGAAACGAGTTGATGCGGTGCCTGCTCTTACCACAGAGACCAAGTGGTGACCCCTTTGACTTATTCCCCAGGGCTTGAGGCACTAGTCACCTGCTGGGCACCAGTTTCAGGTGTCCACAAAATATGAGGGGCCACCCTTCCCTGCTGCTGCTCTGTGTGGGGTTGGCCACTTGTCTGGACACCTCCGGTGGTGGAAAGCAAGACCAAGGTAGGTTGGCGGAAAGCGACTGGCTTGGCCTCTGCCTTTCTATGTCCCCTGTCCCTGTCCCCTTTACCCTAGGGGTCCAGGGCCCTCCTCCTTTAAACCAGGAGGAGTCCAGGCCCCAGACCTTTTCCCCAGGGGACTCCCTAGATCTCCATCCCCTTCAGCATCCAGGCCTAGGGACGTCTCTTTTTCTGCCCTTCCATCCTCAGGCCCGGAACTTTTTCTGGGCCCCTCTGAGGCCCAGAGGTTCCTGACGGGCCACAGACGAGTTCCTCGGGCTAATCACTGGGACCTGGAGCTGTTCACACCAGGGAACCTGGAGCGGGAGTGCTTGGAAGAGAAGTGTTCCTGGGAGGAGGCCCGGGAGATCTTTGAGGACAACATCAAGACGGTGAAGGCTGGGAGGCCCCCTAAGCCTGGGACCCTCTGTCCTTGGTCCTCAGCTCCTTTATTCCTAGGGACTCAGAGGTCAGGGTGGGCTGCTTTGGAGGGGCTGTGAATCTCCCCGTTGAACTGCTGCCTTTCCTCCTCTCTTCCCCTTGACCTTTCAAGAGAGACTTTTGGGAGTCCTACAGCTACAATGGCAAAGGAGGTAAGTGGGGCTCACCCCTCTTGCGCTGTGCAGTGGGGAGCACAAGAGCCCACGGGGGCCAAAATAATGCCCCTCACCCCAAATTAGACACAGACCTAGGTGGTGTCCAATTCATGTTCTCTGAAGATGACCATTAAAAAGTCCCCTCCCTTGACAGGAGAGCCCCATCAGAGAAACCCACTGCCCTGCATTGGCATTTAGAGGAGGCTGTGAGGGCCCAGAAAGGGAACAGTGTCAAGGAGGGAAGGTAAGGGCTGCAAGATCCATCCGAGGGCTAAGCCAACCCCAAGTCCTTCTTAGGAATCCACTCCCCAGCGCCTTCGGAGCCATCCTCACCTGTCTTGTCCTCCCTGTTGTTTTACCAACCCCCAACCCCTCCTCTGAATTCTGAGGCTCCATCTTGACTGCAGCCTTGTTGCTAAGGGGGGCTGCTCCTTAGCAACGGGGTCTGGCCAGGCCAGTCTGAGGAAGCCCCAAGCTACCTGGCTGTCGTCCCCTCCCCCACAGCCCCATCCCAGCTGCAGCAGCCTAGTTGCTAAGGAGGCCTTCTCCCTAGCAACTGCACCTAGTTGGAGTAGCCAAGGCTTCTTGCCTACCAGAGGACCCCCTCTGGGCACCAGATGCCCCACCCCCTCATGGCCCGGTTGCTAGGGGTAGAAGCACCTTAGCAACAGGCCCTAGGACTGGGCTGGCATCCTTACATGAGAGCCTAGTTGCTAAGGGGAGGCAGTTCCTTCATTATAGGCCTAACAAGCCCTAGTAGCTTCTTCAGTCCACAGATTGGGACAACTTGCCTCCTTAATGCAAGTTTTTCCTAAAATGGGTAAAAATAACAGAGTTTACTGTTCGAGGGATACTCTCCATCCAGTACCAAAAGAAATGTCCCCAAGCTGGGAATGGTAGCACATGCCTATAATCCTAGCACTCGGGGCTGGGGAGATAGCTCAGTAGAATAAGAGCTTGCCTGGCAAGACCGTGTCTCAAAATAAACCAGAAAAAAAAGAATGGGGGGCCAGCGAGATAGCTCTGTGGTCTAAAGCGCCTGCTTAAGCAAGTTTAGGCAACCACAGGGACTGCAGTCCCATCCCAAGCGCCACATGCTGCACCAGCGCCACCCCCAGGGCAGGCTGAACCAGTCACAATAAATAAAAAAATGAATAAATAAATAAAGTAAAATAAAATAAAGAAAAGCTTAAAAAAGAAAAAGCCAGGTGTGGTGGCACACACCTATAATCCCAGCACTTGGGAGGCTGAGGCAGGAGGATCAATGCGAGTTCGAGACCAGCCTGGGCTACAAAAGTGAGCTCAAGGCCAGCCTGAACTGCATAGCGAGACCCTGTCTCAAAAAAGACCAAAAAGGGGGCCGGCGAGATGGTTCAGTGGTCTAAAGCGCCTGCTTAGGAGGGCTCAGGCAACTGCGGGGATTGCAGTTCGATCCCTGGCACCACATGCTGCGCCAGCGCCACCACCAGGGCAGGCTGAGCCAGCCACAAAATGAATAAATAAAGAAACAAACAAACACAACAAGCAAACAAATAAATAAATAAATAAAATTTAAAAAAAAAAGACCAAAAAAAAGGGGAAGTGTGGGAAGACCCTGAGTTCAATGCCCAACCCTGTAGGAAAGAAGTATCCCTGGTAGCAAGTTCTGGAAAGCCCGAGGTTCCCCTCTGTGCCCTTCAAGTGCTAAAGGGGGCTGCATCTTATCAAATGCCCACTTGAGTTCTAGACATGCAGTTATTAGAGGGGTGTGTTCCGAGGGTCCTCCATAGTTCAGTGACTTTTTTTCCCAAAGCTTTCCTGTAGATTGCGAGCATAGATTAGAGTGGAGTCCTTGTCCCCCAGTTGCCTAATCCGAAGAAGGGGGTGCATTCCAGAGCAGGTGGAGGTGCCAGATAAAACACTGGAATCTTGGCTCCCTCTGTGCCCCTCCCTCACAGGTCAATTTAAATTTCTGATGCACAATGTAAAAAATTTTAAAGTATAAATACATTCCAAATACTTCAAGGGATATACTTGCACCAAAGCGCATTTAAAAAAAAAAAAATGTATTTAGTACAGGGTCTACAGGGTCTCATTACACAGATAGGACTCACAGTGATTCTCCTATTTTCAGCGTCTCAAGTGCTGGGATTACAGGCATGCGCCACTATGCTTGAACTCTGGCCAGCTCAGCCTGCCCTGGGGACAGGGCTGGGGTGGCATGTGCTGGGGATCAAACCATGCTCCTTGTGCTAGCCTAAGCTTGCCTAAGCAGGCATGCTTTAGTCTGCTGAGCTGTCTCACTGGCCCCATTAATTAATTAATTATAGGGCCGGCGAGATGGTTCAGTGGTCTGAAGCGCCTGCTTAGGAAAGCTCAGACAACTGCAGGGACTGCGGTTCGATCCCCGGCACCACATGCTGCGCCAGCCCCCACCACCAGGGCAGGCTGAGCCAGCCACAAAATAAATAAAATAAAGAAACAAACAAACACAACAAGCAAACAAATAAATAAATAAATAATAAAATAAAATAAAAAAAAGTTATAAAAAAAAATTAATTAATTATATTTGGTACAGGGTCTTGCTATGCAGCTTGGACTTGTAGTGATCCTCCTGTCTCAGCCTCCCCAGTGCTGGGATTAAAGTATGTGCCACCATGCCTGGTTTCAGGAGCCAGCACGGCACGTAGTACTGGGAATTGAACCTAGGTCCTTGTGCTTGCCAGGCAAGCACTTAGACCACTAAGCTATTTTCCCAGCCCCTCTCTCTCTTTTTTTTTTTTTTAACTTCTGTGGCACTGAAGATTCAACCCAGGGTCTTTTGCACTGACCTACATCCCAGACCTTTCTTACTTTGTCACAGGTCCTCACTAACTTGCTGAATTGCCCAGGCTGGACTAGAACTTGTGAGCCACCTGCCTCAGCCTCCCACAATGCTGGGATTACAGGAGTGCTCTAGTGCACCTAGCTTAGAGGCCTCCTGAAGCCAGCAGCCACTGAGCGCCCTACGCTACCTTCAGTGTGTCAAGTGCTAGCTTTGTAGATAGACCACTTAGCAGCTGCTGCACCCGATTCCTGGGGACTAGGACCATCCCCTCTCCGCTGAGGGCTTCCCTGAGTTGTCATGGGGCTACAACTCCCTTATTGCTTAGTTCCAGATGAAATTATTGCAGTCCCTTGATGCGCTAGAATTGCCTGCGGTTACGGGATAAGCAAGTGGTTCCAGCTCTGGGGATGGGTGGGATTTGAATGTTGGGGTCTGACAGCTCATAACATAGCAGCTCCCCTTCCTCACAGGGCAGAGACGGGTGGATGGAGCAGCCCTGGCTGTGGGGCTGACGTCTGGCATCCTGCTCATTGTGTTGGCCGGCCTGGGAGCCTTCTGGTATCTGCACTATCGGCGGCAGCGGCACCAGACCCCAAGCCAGCAGCTGAGTCCCCAAGAGTAAGGGGGCCTGGAGGGAGGAAGGTTTGATCTGGAGCTGAGGATTGGGGGGTTGGAAAAATGCTCCAAAGAAAGCAGGAGAGGTAGGAGTTCTGGAAGAGTTCTGGAAGCCTTTGCTACCTGCCTGTCTTTGGGCTTCCAGATGCCCAGGAGAACACTGCTCAGCATATTCTGTGGCAAGGCTGTATAACTGAGCAGCCCGTGGTCCACAGCTGCCTGTGGCCTGTCGGTTTCCATGGTGATGGGGAGCAACGTGTGTTTCTGTGTGCAGTGAGTGGTCTAGTAGTATCTCTCACTGGCACTGGCAGGGTCTCAAAGGGGGGGTCTGAGGGTCTGGGTTTTCTTTAAAGGATGAGCGTGACCTAGTCCCTCGCTGTTGTGCTCCTGTGTGTGTGTATCTGCTGATTCTGTCATCTGTCTGTCTGTCTGTCTGTCTGTCTGTCTGTCTGTCTGCTTGCCTGTCTGCCAGGCTGCTTCTCCATTTCTGCTTGTCATCTGGTGAATCTGTGAATGAAAGCCTCTCTCTGTGGGTCTTTTATTTGTTTGTACTGAGGCTTGAACCCAGGGCCTTCACACTGAGTGACATCCCCAGCTCTTTCTACTTTGAGACAGGGTTTCTCTAAGTTGCACTATTGCCTAAGATGGGGTTGGACTTGTGATCCTCCTGCTTCAGCCTCCTAGAATGCTGGACAGCAGGTATACACCACCGTGCTCAGGTGTTTTTTTTTTTTTTTCTTTTTTCTTTTTTTTGGTGGGACCAGGGAGGTGTTCTTTTTGTTGTTGTTGTTTTGTTTTTAAGTTTCTTTTTTTTTTTTACACACAGTCTGAACATGTAGCTTGTGCAACCTTGAATAATTCACTCCATAGCCCAGACTGGTCTCTAATTGGAGGCTCTTCCCTCTGCTTCTTCTAAGGCCAGGATTATGAGCCTGTATTCTTTCTCCTTTCTGTGTCTACCTGCCGTGTACCTTGCCTGTCGTTTCAGGCACATTTGCTGCCATGTAGGGCTAGGCTGAAGGTGACCCTCTTTTCCTATGGTCTATTTCTCTTCCATCTCTGACACTCTCCTCTATATCTGGTGGTCTCTGTCCTCTCTACTAGGCATCTCTAGCCTGACACACCCCCCCCCAATCTTTTCTGTTTCCAGGACCAGCCTCATCAGCCCTCTGAGCCCTCCGACGCCCCTGCCTCCATCCCAACCCCCAGGCCTCCCGACCTACGAACAGGCGCTGGCGGCTTCTGGGGTGCACGATGCACCTCCACCCCCTTACTCAAGGTAGGGGCGGAGCTGCTACGGGGCGGGGCGAAGGGGGAGGGGCGTGTTCTAGGGCAGGGCTTGGATAACCGGGGGCAGGGCTTGAGGGGCGGGGGCGGGGCCCTGTGCAACTGTCTACAGGGGCGTGGCCCAACGTTGGGAGAGTGGAGTGTTACAAGTCTATAGAAGGGTGGGGCTTGTGCCCAGAAAGTC
>PVKN010007666.1:0-26269 GCA_004027915.1 Capromys pilorides | reverse complement strand
ATCTTCCTGCCTTGGGCCCCCACTTACTAGGACCGCAGTCATATGCCAGCCCTCATGGCTTGAGGTAGCAGTTGAAAAACTAAAATTTTTCGCTTTTCTGAACACAAACTTTGACGCTTAGGCTAACGAGGGAAAAGGTCCAAGACGGTTTTGCTTGGAGTGCAGCTCTCTGGTGGGGCGTTCTAGGTAATGGAGTACGAGTATGAAGCCGAGATGGAGGAGACCTACCGCACGAGCATGTTCAAGACCTTCAAGAAGACTCTGGACGACGGCTTCTTCCCCTTCATCATTCTGGATGCAATCAATGACCGCGTGAGACACTTTGACCAGTTTTGGAGTGCAGCAAAAACCAAGGGATTTGAGGTATCTGTTGTCCAGAACGTTTAAGCACTTCCATTTTCGTACAAGTTTTATATTTCTTTGTCTAATTATTATTCGTTGTTGCTCAGGTATATTTGGCTGAAATGAGTGCAGACAACCAGACTTGTGGCAAGAGAAATATCCACGGAAGAAAGCTTAAAGAAATAAATAAGGTGATTTTTCAGAAATACAGAGTGACACGGTACCCTAAACTTGATTTTTCTCAGTGCCAGTACTGTGTACTCTTTTTTTTCCTTACATATTTGGTACAGGGTCTCACTACACAGCTGGGACTTGTAGTGATCCTCCTGTTTTCAGCCTCCGCAGCACTGGGAATACAGGCACCGGCCCGGCAAGTGGTGCCAGGGATCGAGTCCTGGTCCCTGTGCTTGCCTAAGGAGGCACTTAGTCCGCTGAGCAGCTGGCTGGCCCATCAGTACTGTTGTTGTCTGGAAGCTTTTTCTTGTTTGTTCAGTTTTCTTTAAGAGTATTTTTTCTCTCTGCTTTTGTAAATCTGTTTTTCCTTTAGTGAAAATAAAAGGGCATCCTAACTCTTCGTGGACTGGCCTTCTGGACTTCATAGTACTGAGTTTCATCCTAGATCCACCCTTGGTCTCTGTTTGAGTAGACTGCAGTGGTAACTTGTCCTCCTGAATCTTTGACTAGATGGCTGATCACTGGGAAACTGCACCTCGACACATGATGCGTCTGGACATTCGCTCGTTACTGCAGGATGCTGCGATTGAAGAGGTAAGTGAGCGCCTGCGGCTCGGACGGCCTCCGGGGCAGCGCTGGCCTGGGGCCCGGGAAGCCCAGCCCTTGTTTAGCTGGATGCAGTCTCTCTCTGCGTTGCCAGTGAGAGTTGGCTCCACCGGGGCGGTCCTCCTGCCTCGGTACCCCGGGCAGCTGGAGTTGCAGGTGTGTGCTGCTGCACCCTGCTAGACACACGTGGACTACGGAGTTCTTATTTTTATCATCGTTATTATTATTAATGTGTTTAGTACAGAGGCTTACTCCGTAGATTGGACTCAGTGGTCGCCCTGTTTTCAGCCCTTCAAGCCCTGGGATTGCAGGCGCACACCACGCACCCAGTCTTACATGTTTGTTATTAATACTAATGTTGGCACGTTGTTATGGAACCACTTGAGAGTTAAGTTGCAGGCCTTGTAGCACATTGCTCCTAAGTATTTCAGTAGGTGTCTTCTGAGCACAAGGATAGTCCTTATAGAACCAATTAAATATCAGAATAAATTAACATTGATAAAGTACTTCATTAAATATCAATTTTCTGAATTCTTAATTTTCTAAAACACTTCATATTGGGCTGGTGAGATAGCTCAGAGGTCTAAAGCGCCTGCTTAGGAAAGCTTAGGCAACCACAGGGACCACGGTTCGATCCCTGGCACCACGTGCTGCGCCAGCCCCACCCCCAGGGCAGGCTGAGCTGAATGAATGAATGAATGAATGAATGAATGAATGAATAAATAAATAAAATTTAAAAAATAAAACAATTCATATTTCACCAGCTGACCTTCTGATGTGCTTTATAGCAATTTTTAAAATTTACAGGGGTCAGCGAGATAGCTCCATGGCACAAGTGCCTGCCTGGCAAGTGCAAGGTCATGAGTTCAAACCCCGGTCCTGCAAAAAAATAAAAATAAAATTCAGGATTCAGCTTGTTAATATGGATAGCAATTTCTCAGCCAGACATTGTCATGAAAAACAAGGCAATTCTGAAAACTATGCCAGTTTTTTAAAATGCTTCTAAATTAAGGTTTGTCTGTTTCTTCATGCTTAGGTTTAGGTTTAGGTTAGGCCATTATCAAGAATGGCGTGAGGGACAGCACGTCCTCAGTGCCTTGCGTGAAGATCTCTGCAATACCAGTTTTCTCCATTTTCTTTTTTTAAAAGTTTATTTTATTTTCTTAAACCACATTTATTTGTTTGTGTTATGGCCGGCTCAGCCTTCCCTGGGGGGTGGGGGGCGGCGCAGCACGTGGTGCCTGGGATCGAGCCGCAGTCTGACACACACGCTTTAGACCGCTGAGCCATCTCACCAGCCCTCTCTCTCTATTTTCACTTAGACATTGGTCACCTGGCTAAGGTGAAACTGTCAAGTTGTTTTTCCACCTTCTCTCTTCATCTATAGGAAGATACATTGGAGCTGTTTGTTTGTTTGTTTGTTTGTTTTGGTTTGTGTTTGGGACTGGGGATCGACCTCAGGACCTTGAGCTTGCAGGCAGACACTTACGCTGCTGAGCCATCTTCGCAGCCCTACATTGAAACTGTTAATATCCTCTTCCCCAACACATTTTCACTTACTTGCTAGCATCAATTATTAATTTGGTGGAAGAAAATCTTTATTGTAAAAAAGAGATTTTCAGTTGTAACTACTTGTGCACCTTCCTTTTATTTGACCTTCTCCTGAGAGTTGCCTGTACTCGGCATTGTCATTGTGGTTTTATATCTGTGGCTTTGGCCTCTTCCTCTCTCTGGCGACTCGCCATTGATTTGCAGGACAGGAGAAAATTCTCACTTCTCTTACTGTTGAAGTTTGCCTCTACATCATGTGACTCAGGTGCTCATGCGTACCTCCTTAAAGAGAAAGAGAGAACACTTCTCTTGGCTTTTGTGAGTCCACTACCTTTCAGCTGTCTTTCCTGGCTTTTCTGCTAACTAGATCTTAAAAGAACCACTTTCAGACTCTGTGCTGGGCTTTGTTTTTACTTTGTACATTGTATAACCTTGAGGGCCAGCCGAATGGTTCAGTGGACTAAAACACCCCTTAGGCAGCCTGACGGCAGTTGAGACTGCCTCTCTAGCACAGGCCTGTCATCCCAGCTCTTGGGAGGCCGAGCGCAGGCTGGTCACCACAAGGTGGATCTACGCAGTGAGGCCCTGGAGACCCTGTACTAAATACAACGTGTGTGCTTTAGGGAAGGGTCTGCAGGGTGTTCAGGGTCTCACTACTAGATTGGCCTCGTAGCAGTCCACCTGTTTATAGCCTCCCAAGAGCTGGGATTACAGGCACGTGCCACCACGCCCAGTCTCGATTGCCATCTTATTGCCCCGGGGGGCTGGGCCAGCACTGTAGGTCTGGGAATTGAACCCCCAGCCCCTGCGCCTGCTTGTAGGCACTTTATCTGCTGAGCTATTTGGCCAGCCCTGATATAGATATATAGATACAGATATATATAGATATAACCTGAATCTTTCAGGTTATATAATATACTTAATGGATTACTGCTGTGTCCCTTAAGTTACAGAGACTGAAGTAGGCAATGCCCCCCCCCCCACCTTGTGCTTGCCAGGCAAGCACTTATTCCACTGAGCTATCTCAACCAAGAAAAAAGTTTTATTATCTCAGTGTATTTCAAACTTGACCTATCAAAATGTAATGCATCCAAACCTGTTGCTTCTCTTCTAGTATTTTTTAATTATATGTATTTGGTGAAAGGTCTCACTAAACAGCACAGACTCCTAGTGATCCTCCTGTTTTCAGCCTCCCCAGGTTTGGGATTACAGATGTGCACCACCACACCAGGTCTCGGTGGCCGGCTCAGTATGTGGTGCCAGGGATCAAATCCCTGCCCCCGTGCTTGCTTAAGCAGGCGCTTATTCTGCTGAGTTATCTCACTGGTGCTAGTATTTCTTTTGTTAGAACCACAAAGCATGTGATTGGTAAACCAGTAATCTTGGACCCTACCAACACCCTCCCTTTTACAGACCTTTAACCGTGTCCTTCCACCATGTGGTCAGTTACAAGTTTTACCAGTTTGACGTTATAAATGCTCCTCTAACCCACATCCTCTGTGTATTGCTACAGTTATGGGTCCAACTACTATCATTCTCCTTTGTCACTAGGCCTTTTCTTATAGTTTAATGTTTGAGTCAGTTGTGCGTGCTACATGATTACAAAAATATTTGTTAAAGGTTTTAAAGAGAAATCTTGAGAATCCATAAAAATATTGAAAACAGGTAACTATCTACTTAAAGCATTGTACTTTATAGGGAGTTAGAAAGATATCCAAAAAAAAAGATATCCCAGGAATGCTATAGAGCATAATATTGTGGTTGTTTATTAGTTCTGTTTCAAAATTAAAATGTAAGGGGCTGGGGACATAGCTCCGTGGCACAAGTGCCTGCCTGGCAAGCGCAAGGTCGTGAGTTTGAACCCCGGTCCCGCAAAAACAAAACAAAACAAAAAAAGGTCAAAATTAAAATGTAAAAAAATATATAGTATGTAAAAATGAGTAAGTAACCATTATATCATATGTGAATCTGCTTCCTAGCTCAGAGCAGTGATAATCATTCCAGATCTTAGTGATTCAACATTTTCCTAAATGTTAACTCTTTTTAAAAAAAATGATTGTTGGCATGTTGTAGGTAGAGATGGAAGACTTTGATGCAAATATTGAAGAACAGAAGGAGGAAAAGAAAGATGCAGAGGAAGAGGAAAGCGAACTGGTAGGAGACAGACCAACCACTTTGAACAAAGGGTCTTTTCGTCAGAATTCTTGACTAGGGTTTATAGTGAGATCTGTGGTCAGATTATTATTGTTCATATACACATTATGTTGAAAGATAATCATTTTTGAAGAAACTTTTGGATGGTTTTTATTTTTCTTTAGAGCAAAAAAATCCCTGTAATGTTAAGCAGAGTGCCAAGAAACTTAAAACTTGTGGGTGGTTTTAGAGGAGTGTATTTTTAAAGAGACTCAATTACATATGAAAAAACATCCTTACATCCCAGCAGGTATGTGGCGCAACCTACCCAGCATGCACATAATTGTCTGTCCTTCACTACAGATCTAAAAATGTTGAGTTTCTGCCAATTGAGGCTGAAAAACTTAGTGAGGAGATAGACGATTTGCCACTGGCTGCTGGATTTGTTCTCCTGCATTTTATGCTGTTCAGTGATGGGGAAAATTACTTGACTGTATAGGCAGTGGGCTTTGCTTAGGCTGAGTCAAAGCCTCTTGTGAGTTCCAAATTCCTGTGTACCCCCTGTGAATGCTTCCGGTCACACCTCTGTAGAAGTCCTTCCTGTCCTTCAAGAAAATGCGACCTAAAGTTTATCATGACGTCAGTGTTGGCTGATGAGGTACAGAAATTACGAATGTTTGGGATAGTGTTACTTTTAAAATCCAGAATATTTGGTTTATTTAATACTTCCTTCAGTTCCTGCTAAAGTCTCTCCCCATAGTACTCTGAAAATGTACAATCAAGAGCCTTGACTCCCACCCCCAGAGTCCACAGAGTCCTCAAGGAGTAGTCCCTTGGGTGATGCAGACAACTCGTTTATATAGAGATGGTGTCAACTCCTGCATTCCTAGATTTTAAATGTGGATTAAAAAGTAAGCTTTAAAGTTCATGGCATTTGAGTCTCAATATGTTTCTTTTTTATCTTTTAAAGAAAATTTATTTTTCTTAAGTTTGTGTTTTGAAATGAGTAATCTAAGGTGCAGCAGTACTTCGCTGCTCCACGCTGTGCTGGAATAGAGTTAGCCTCTGTAGTTACTCGCAGCGCGTGCGCTAGAAAGTAACCCTGCCAGCATCTAGTGTTACGTGCTAGCTTGCTGAAACTCAGTCTTCGTGGAGATTGTATTTCAGGGTATGGCTCACAGCATCTCATTTGCTTAGGTGTAGGTCAAAACTTGAAGTTGTTCATTGAATGTGTAATTAATTTTTAAAGTGAAATATGCTAATGTTATATTTTTACATTAATGATACAACAAGGAAACCTTAGAATTTTACCCTGCTGGACTGTCTTTTATTTCCAGGCATATTACTACTTAAAGCAGGATGATAAACATTTTAAGGAAAAGCAGATGGTGTCAGCCGGGGAAGTTAATACACTCATTTGCTTATCTTTATATTCTGAAACTTCTCTTAACTCATTCGAGGAACAGAATCCAGGTCTTCTACTATTGGTGTCCATCCCAAGAGTAAAAGTTTCTTGGAGAATATTAACCAATGGGTTAAGAGCAAGTACCGTGTCACTGAGACCCTTTTAACAGAATTTTCACTAAACTGCATTTGCTGTTCTTTGCTGATTAATCCAGCTGGGAGAAATCCAGATATTTCTTGGTTAAGATGACCCTTTTTGTGGGTTTATCGGTGTGACAGTTTGCCTTCTGCACTGTTCAGTGAACCTAGTGGATATAATTTAGAGTTTATAAATATTCTAGCAATGTTTACGATTTTCAGGTGATTTTTGAGATGTCACTTGTACAAGTTTCTTCAGTACTTTTAGTACCATCGCTTCAGCATAGTTTTGTATTGGTTTGTATATGGGAAAATGATTTACTAAGTTGAAATTGAATTGATTCTGACTCAAAAACTAGGAATGTATAAAACCCATAGGTTTCCTGGAATGATGATGCTACTAAAGTACACTCTTCTGTAGAAGCCTTTGTAATGGGATCTGCACCGTGCTTTCTGACTCAGCTGTGTGTCAGTCTGTTCTGTCAACTCAGACATTCTCAATAGTGTAGATGTAGTGATGCTCAAGAGAAGATGCTGACACCTTTGATGTGCCTGCTCTGGTCCTGGGTCCTAGTAATAAATGTTCTGTATGGTAGGGTCTCATAGAAAGTGAAATCCAAGCAAAAGAAAGTGGGACTCGGGATAAATCTCATGGGAAAATCATATACTTGCTCAATGAGTACCTGGAAGGGGTTACTGCGTAGTGTAGTAGGCACACTGGAAACTGCAAGATGTTTTGGGAATTTGTTTGAAATAAACCATTCATTTATCTTATGAAGTCTAAAATGTTAATTGCCTGTGGAGATTTCTGGTTTTTCATATAGTAAAACATGATTTTAAAAAACCTCAAGAAGAATAATAATCTCACATACTGATAAAAAAGAAATGCTTTGAAATTGATTCAATAAAATTAGCCTTTGTAAGATCTAACTGGTACATGGATTGAGTCATTTTTAAGTGAATTTGAACTTCATAATTGGGCAGTTGGGTTCAGTGATGCTAGTTCTTTTTTCTTTTGATTACTTAAAATGGCCCTGACTCTCAGTGAAGAACACATTTTGGACCTCGTGGCTACAATCACTTATGAATAGCAACTGTATTTAGACAATAACCTAACTAGTACTATAAATTCTCAGATCTCTAAATGATATTACTATTGGCATAGTAACTATCTGTACATTCTTATCATAATTGCTGTTCAGCTGTTGTTCAGAATACAGTTGTGAGCCCCAAACGATAGCTACCTCAAAGCGCCTTCATGATAGTGTCCTGAAGTGACAACTCTGAAATCTGTGCAGTCAAGTGTGGTGAATTTGGTCATTTAGCTTCTTCAACAATAAGATTGTGTTTTCCCTAAGGATATACTTATAATTAGTGGGTGGAACTGAATCCATTCCCAGTTTTAATGCTTTTCCAGTTCAAAAGTGTTATGCATGTATGTGTCTCTTTCTAACCCTTCGAGCTTCTCTCTGTGTACAATTTAGGGTTACATTCCGAAAAGCAAATGGGAGATGGACACATCTGAGGCAAAGCTAGGTGGGTATTGCCTTTTTCCTGTTTTTCTATGTGATACCTGATGGTGATGGTCGTAGCACTTTCTGCTGTAAGAAGAGCAAATTTCTCACAAGTATTGCCTACTCAGGAGTTTTGGCCACTTGACATCCACCAGTCTGTTTCACTAGCTTTTGGTTTAGTTAGCTCTTGTGACCGAGTAAAAGCAAGAGTGTTTTAAAAGACCTGATTTCGGGGGGCTTGTGGGTTAAAAGAACTAATTTCGTTACCATTTAGAATAAATGAAATATTTGGTAAACAAAATACTGTCCTTTCTAACATTCACATAGTAATCAAAAATACTGATGCTGATGCCATTTATTTTTTTAAAGTATATTTAACTGCAGTCCAAAGTCGATCTTGTTTGTGAATACTTTGGATAATAGTTATACATATAAAGATATTTTTCTTATAAAGATTTGGGTAGAGTGAAGTAGATACATAATTTAGATTTTTGAAGAGGCTGTTTTATAAAATTTCTTAAAATTTCCCTCAGATTGTTTTTAGTGCCACTTTATAAGATCAATCAGTTAGCTGGGGAAGTAGCTCACCGATGTAAGTGCCTGCCTGGCAAGTGCTAGGTCCTGAGTTTGATCCCTGGTACAAAAAAATGTTAAAATGATTGTCTAAATTAAATTTTGGAGTATTTAATATGAAGGTTTTCAGCAAGCAAAAAATGTATGCATTGAATAGATTCCTACAGTATTTCATGGTGATACTGCAAAATGTTTCAAAAGTTTTCTTTGTTTCACTTGAACAACTTAGTATCTTAATTAAGGTATATCAATAAAAATCTAAGAAAATGTAGTAGAGACTTTCGTACAGCGGCCTTACTGGTGTTTGAAACCGTCAATGTCTGTGTTTCTCTTCCTGGGATCATGCTGTTGCCCCCAACTGAAGTAACCATCTAAACATCTTAGATTCATAGAGCAGAGCTCTTCATTTAGATGCTTCGATACTTAGGACGCATTGTGTTGCTGACATCAAAGGAGAATGCACTTCACACACAAATTGCATGGTTTATGCCTTACATTTTGCCTGAAGTCCTAAGCACCTTGTTTAGTCTATGTCAAGTGAAAATTATATGTGGCCAGCCAGATATGGTGTTGCATTCCTGTGATCCCAGCACTTGGGAAGGTGAAGCAGGAGGGTCACAGGTTTGAGACCAGCCTAAGCAACAAGTTCAAGTTTGGCATGGACTATGAAGTCAGACTGTCTCTCAAAAAAAATGTGTGTATGCATATATATGGCTTATTGTCATATCATTTTATTGTTGTCCCTCTGTAGGAAATCCTAATAACCAACTGTCTTCTTCCCTAGACTGTAAGCACTTGTGTCTTTAAGTACAATTAAATGCCGGGAGTGGTGGCGCACTCCTGTAATCCCAGCACCCAGGAAGTTGAGGCAGGAGGATGACCATGAGTTTGAGGCCAGCTTGAGCTACATAGTGAGTTCAAGGCTAGCCTGACTACATAACAAGATCCTGTCTCCAAATACTAAATACTAACATAAAATTTAAAATGCATAGATACATACATAAATACATACATACATATGGTTCATATGTAGAATAATAACCACAGATTCCTTTTTTAAAATAAAACTGCTTTAATCCTTATTTTGACATTAGATTGATTCTGTTTAAAGCTCTGTACTTTTTTTTTTTTTTTAAAGCTCTGTACTTTTTAAATAACTTATAAGACTCTTAATTTCTCTCCTCTCATTCTCTAAATAGTGGTTGTCCTTTGGGGCAAAGAGAACATAAATAAAAATAGGCAACTACATAAGTGGTAAATATCATAGCTAAGCAGATATTCATCAGAGGTATTGCGTGATAATACATTGTGGAGCCTGGTCTATTTTCTGCTTCCCTCTGAGTTCCAAGGAAAAAAAGAAACTGGCATTTAGTTCTGATAACTATTCAAGAAAGTAGGATGCTGACGTTGCTATTAAGTACTGGAAGAAGTCGGGCTCGTCTCCAGCAGGAAGCGCGTAGCACACAGATCCGTCCTCTCCAGATGATGCTGGGTGATGCGTTGCAGGGATGACGCTCTCACGTAATCTTTCCCTTAGAAGCACGGAAGATCTAGTACTGAGGCAAGAAAATAACCGTATGTCAGCAGCTGAACTTTAGCTTGTTTTTAGTAAGCGTGACGACAGTGTTTTGTATCAGAACTGGAGTCCTTTGCAGTATGCAGTGTCCAGAGAGCTAATGAAGCTGCGACAGGGGACAGATCAAGGAAAGTCTCTGAGTTGGACCCACTGAGCCAACTGAAAAGTTCCTTTCTCTAATTTATGAGCCCCTTCCTTCCTCTGATGCTTTCCTTATCACATTTAATTAGTTGACCACAAGGTGTAGTTTCTTTTCCTGAGTACTCTACCAACTTTCTTGGGTCTCTCTTGATACCATGATTGTGCTGAATGGACACGTTAAGCTCTGGCGGTGTCCCTGCCAGAGTGCTTGGAAGAGCCGAACCTGGAACTGAGGAATCTGTCAGTAACAAAATGCTCCTCCATCTTCCAAGCAGTTGGCTAGGGCACGTCGCAGATTCTTGATCTGTGTCCACTGTATGGTTTAGACTGTGTCTGAGTGTTAAATTGGGTGCAGTATGATTTCACAGCCGTTCCGAACAGGTCGGAGCTACATCTGGCACACCTGTCACCAGATTTTTGCAGGCGGCCTGAAGTCATCCTAGTCATGCCCAAGGGCTCCTTCCAGCCCAGCTATAGGATCTTGGACTAGGGTGGGCATTGCACGTTACGTCAGGTGCTGGGATTAGCACTGAAGTTGCACGATTTTAGTTTCTTGGACTAGAAGAACTAAAGTTTTTGAGACCGTTAGCATCCTGACTTCGGTTTCTTCATACGAAGTGCTTTCGCTTCTCCCATCTCGGTGTCGCTTGTACTCACGAGTTGCTGTAGACCTGGTCCCCTCAGTTAGAATGTAATCACTACTTGCACAGGTGTACAGCCCGGTATGTTCAAACCAACAGATTTTCAGAAATTCTGTTTACTTTTCAGAAATACACAGATGTACCTAAAGATTTTTTTCTGTTGTGCTATAATAATATATATTGTTTCAAAGATTGAAATTCTGTGACCAGCCAAGTTGGACTGAAAGTTTCTTTTCAAACTCCATCTTTTGAAACTCAGCATTCTGGAATCACGCATGTGACTGCAGTAGACAGCACGCTTGCTTCTGTAACTGACCCCCAGTCCCTCTTCCCTGCCCTGTGCCACCCGTGTGTGTGTTTGGGTTTCCAGGATGCCACGCGGAAGAGCTGTGTTCTTCAGTCCCAAGAAAGAAACCGTTCATGTGCTTGCACAGCACAATTTTAAATATTTCAAACAAGGGGACTCAGACTAGAAATACATGTATTTTTGGACTTGCAAGTTGCAAATATAGAACCACCTGGCGTGAAACTCCTGTCAGATACCCAGAGCATAAAAAATATTCTTGCAGTTTTCAGGCTGCCTTTGTACATTGCTGCCTGGCCATGTTCTGTTCTTGGAATTGAAGTGTGAAATGTTTCCTTCGCTTATGGTAATGTCAAGAGTTGATTGTGTTAAGTTTGAAAATGCATTGAGCTCTGTTACTGTACCTCAGTGCTGAAGCTTCCTCCCCCTCTGGTAGCACTGTACGCTGCTGAGCTGAGACCAGTTTTACTGCCGTGGGACCTGTTAGTCTTTCAGAGCCTTGGGTCCCTCCTGTCCAGTCAAGGCCTGGTTTCTTGCAGGTGGCGTGTGGTATGGGCCGTGCCCAGCCGGTGGGGTAGTGTGTGACTTACAAAAGAGGCAGAAGACTGCTGCTGTGGGAGTCACCGTGTGAAAATGTTGTCAAAACAAGATACGATTTTGAGTTTTGTATAGTGTCATCATTTGCCTTATTACTGATTTTTCAGTGCAAAAATCTTTCAGGTTTTAAAAACGTGTGTAGCTAGTTGTGTGTGAAGCTTATGGTACTTGAATTATGAAACTCACCTCCTTCTTGCCACTGGTCCCACTGCACTTTCATCTCAAGTTGCCTTCGCTTGGTGCCTGAAAGATTCCCATGATTCCCACTCCTCGCCCCGTGTGGAGCGCAGTGAAGTGTGGTACTTTGTGTTCCTGAGCCGAGGCTTCTCGCTTGATCTGCTGTAGGCACAGTGTCGTGTAACTTCCGATGGTTCAGAAGTTCCATGCTTCTGCGTAGCCAAAAATGTGTATAGCTCATGATATTCCACATGGAGTATTCAAAATTAATATTAAACAGTAAAAAAACCACATTTTTATTGTGTGTTCCTTAAGACACCTAACTTCATGTCTCATAATTTCTGGGTGTGCAGACCCTCTCATTGTCAGGGTTCAGAAAGAAATACCAGATTTGGGTAGTTGGCCAATTAGTTCTGGGCCTCAGAACGGTCACCATTATTTCATGTAATATCCAAATAAAGAGGTAGTCTCACGCCACCATTCCTGTGCAAAAACATTAACTCGTGGAGAATACTCACACAGCAACCCAGCTCCTAGAAACTGTTGATTGTAAACCTTCTTAAACGTTAATTTGGCTCCTTAAGTTCTTGGTACTACCTCCTTTTCATCTGACACGCAAGCATTTGTGAGTGGTATTGTGTTGAAGACAAAAATTATCTTTATGGGGGGAAAATGGCATTTTCCTTTAGAACGTGAAAGGTGATTTTGGGAAATTGGGAAGACAAGGAAACGAGGAGCCAGATCCCTTTTGTTGCTTTGCCCATATTTGTCACTAAACCAGCATCATAGCATAGGGTAGTGTCCACCTGAACACCAGACAGTGGAAGTGGCACAGAGCTTGGTGTCCTCTCCGTCCTGAAGACAGTCTGGACCTACAGATGCTGCCCTCAGACGTGCGGCGCGCCCTCCGGAGGTGCGCCGGCCTTCCTTGCCTTTGCTTGTGTCACGTGCAGGCTTCCACTCGTCCGTAACGCTTTGGCTCTGTGTTTGTCCTTCAGACAAGTTGGATGGCTTGAGGACTGGCGCTAAACGGAAGCGAGACTGGGAGGCGATTGCCAGCAGAATGGAGGATTATCTTCAGCTCCCTGATGATTATGAAACCCGTGCTTCTGAGCCCGGGAAGAAGAGGGTAAGCAGGAGCCGTGGTGGGAATTACCAGCAGATGGAGGCCCACTGAGGCACCAGGTTTTGGGTGGACATAGGTGAATAAGCATAGGAGTGCTTTTAGGGAATTTAGTTTATGTTTTACATATTTTTTAAAAAATCATTCCTTATAAACTTTAGATAAAAATATAAAAGTGACTTTAAAAATGGAAACCAGAACCCCACATAGCTAGTATGCTGTCACCCATGAAGGACTTGGACATAGGTGTTTGTGACATTTTTGTCATAGTGCAGAAGAGGTACAGAGTGAGACGTAGGAAAGAATCTGTGGGACTTCTTAGTGGATGCTGTGCGTGGAGTGTCCGAGGATAGGTAGGTGGGTGGTGCCTGGGGGTTCTGACCGTGAACTGTGTGTGTGTGTGATGTCACTTGCTAAAAGAGAGAAATCTAAGGGAGTCATAAATTGGAGTTACTCAGGGACCAGTCAGAAGACATTAAATTGGCTGTTGAACCTACCAATATAAAATTCATGGAAGATATCACACTTAAGATAATAGACTTAAAAGAATGATATTTAAACCATGAGACTAATGATTTAGCCAAAGGAGAGAGTATTAACTGGAAAAATAAGATATAGGGCTTTAGAATACAGAAGTTCAGAAAAAAGAAATAGACAATTTTTAAATCTGAAAGGGAGCAGAATGAAGTCAGGCCGTGGGCTGGGTTTTCCACATAGATACTGAATTCAATAAAAGAGTTAGATTTAGATATCCTTTTCTCTGCTGGTGGAGACGGGGTATCCTGAGGGTTGAACCCAGGGCCTTGCGCGTCCCGGGCAGGTGCCCTACCGCGCAGGCTTTCTCAGCTGATTGGTCTTGATCTTCCTCGCAGCCCAGACAGGCCAGCCGTCCTTTCCAGGCACCGCCACGTGTGCCCTGCTGGGCATGCAGTTGCCGGCCTCGTGCTGGGTGCCGTGCTGCTCACGTTTTTTTGTTAATACAGACACTGCACTGCAAGTCAGTGTGTTTATTTTGAATTCTTTAGCAAACATATCTCTAGGGCTATTTTTTTGCATTAAGTCATAGAATATAATTTACTGTTCTGGCCGATACTACAAGATTACTTTCTAGAAGGGCTATACCAATTTGTCCAATGTAAGAAAATCCTTATGTTTCCAATTCTTACACTGCAGCACTATCAGACTTTTTAATGTGACAGTCTGATGGGGTGGGGGGGATCTCATTTAGTATTTCTTTAAGAATGACGTTGAACATCCTTTCTTTACCTGTGTGCATCATTTCTTTTTCATTAATGTTTCCAGTGCATATGATTTTCTCTAATTCTCTCAGATTAACTTTTTTTTTAAGCTTATGGTTTCAAATCTGTCATTCTGCCCCTTGAATGACCCAGTCATGGGGGGAGCTTCCTTCCCCCCACCCCCACGACCTAGTCTGATTCTGTGTTCTCTTTAGGTGAGGTGGGCAGACCTAGAAGAAAAGAAGGACGCAGATAGGAAAAGGGCCATAGGGTTTGTGGTTGGACAGACCGACTGGGAGAAGATCACAGATGAAAGCGGACACTTGGCTGAAAAAGCTCTCAATCGAACCAAATATATATGAGATTAGTTTTTGAGTGGAGCCATTGTTCCTCTGAGGTAAGAGTATCTAGTCATGTAAATAGCTTAGTAGGTGGTTACTGTGGAGGCTTTAAGATAAAGAAGATAGCATGCTTTGCTAGGAATGTTGTTTTCTAGTTTTGAAACAGTGTTACTTGCCAACATTTACAATAGAGGATTAGAAAGCAACAGTTTCCTACAACCTGGCTCGTTTATAAAAATACAAGGCATCTGAAGCCTGGATTCTCTACTCGCGGGAAGGACTGGAGCCAGGGGCTGTGCGGGCTGCTGCACTGGGTGCCTCCACTCGCCTGGGGTGACCCGCGTGTCTTTTCTTTCCAGATGGTTCGCTTTGAGGCGATCAGAAGCCGGGACCTTGTGGAGCTTCTTTGTGTGTCACCTTGCCTTCACGTTTCACTTTTGTTTCGACTGCGTTAGTTTTTTAAAAGTTCTCCAGTGTCCCGAGAGGTATTAGACCTTGCACTACTCAAGCAAGACATGCAGTTTCGTTTTTAACTACTTTGGGAGGGGGGGTGCTAGCCTAACCGCTGGAGCCAAGTGGAGGTTCGCTGCAGGATTCCACCGAGACTGTTTCCTCCGCTGTACAATATCAGACTCTATCATCACTGCTTTGTGGCTGGTTTTGTTTTTTACTGTATGTAACCAGTAGCTGATTGTACTAGGGTTAAAATAATAAACTTTCACGATAAAGCCAGTGAGATTCGTGGGCTGTATGTAGCATGAGCCCTTTTCTCTTGTGTTCTTAACTTTATTCTTATTGCCCTTTAAATCTGGTGTGTCACAATCACACGGAGGCTGACGGTCCCGCCCGCTGTTCTCATTTTGAAGCCTCTTTAGAGCCACCGCTCTGAAGCAGTGTCCAACCCCAGTTCAGTGGACTCAAAACACCTGTCTGTTGAGCAAGCTGATTTCTTTTAGCGTCTTAAACACCCAAGTTCAAGTATTCATCAGTTTCATGGAACATATCTGTTCTGTAATATGTTTTATTTAATTGTGAGGGCTTTCCTCTGTGCCTCCCCTCCTTCTTTCCCACCTCTTCGTGCTGTATGATTTTGATTCCCCACCATCACCCCTACCCTTCCACCCTCCACCTGATCTGGCTTTGAATCTTGGCGAACAGAACTGATGTGTTCCGTGTAACTTGAGCTTATTACCTTACTTTGTACTTGGAATTGTTGATTTTTAAATCAAGATCACGGGGAAGAATTATGGAGAGGCTGAGCCCTTGGCCTGTGGCCTTTGTGCCTGCCAGGTTTTCAGGTTCCTGTCAGATCGCTCAGCGTCATCGTGGGAACCCGCGTAGCACCTCCTCTGGTGGACAGTACCGGGCAGAGCCCAGGGGCAGACTCCTGAAACCCAAGCACCATGCTTCAAACTCCGAGAAGGGCCTGTTTGCCTTTGTTTATTTGCAACTAAAAAAAAGAATTTCTTCTAATATGAAAGAACAGAAGGAAGAGCCTTCTTCAAATGCCATTTCCACTCTGTAAGCCAGCTCAGCAGTTTGTAGATGTGGTCACCACAGAGAAGGACATTTGAAGGAGGTCGCTTTCAGGCCTCAGGTGAATGCCCTTTAGTTTTCTGGTCTCCATTCCATGCTGTGTGAGCAGAGCTAACACTTGCCGTGCATAGGATCACTTTGGGCTCGGCAGCCAGGCAGTGTGGTACTGAAGCCTAGTTTCGTGAGCATCTTGATAAGTTTCTGTACTTTCATCATCCTTAAACTTCTGGACGTTTAAGCCTAAGTGACTTAAGTTCATTAACAAGTCAATATTGAATGTACTGTTTGCTTCATTAAATAATTTACATTGTCTACAGTATTAATAAGCTTTTTGGATTGCTTGCTAGCCTCTAACACGTTTCTGTACAGTCTCTCTCAGCTGCCTTCATCATGTTGGGTGAAGCTACGTCAAAACGTAGTCAGATATAGTCACGGTTTGTACAGAGACGCATTTGCTGCTTACGGAAACTACTCAGTTCTTGTCAGAAGCAAAACTTCCAGGCTCTGTCTTCTACTTCAGAGTGAACGGCCTCGCTTCAGCTCTGCCCACCCTTACTGTTCATGACGCTGTGAACCGTGGGCCTGGCGGTCCGGGCTTTGTGGGCTGTGCCCCTAGACTCAGTAGAAAGAAGAGTCAGAAAGCATCTGCCAGTTCTCAGAAGCTGCGGATTATCATGACCCTAGAGGTGAGCAGCATGGCCTGCTTTAAGAAATCGGTATAACCGGCAGGGGAGACGGCTCCGTGGCACAAGTGCCTGCCTGGCAAGTGCAAGATTGTGAGTTCAAACCCTGGTCCCGCCAAAAAAAAGAAAAGAAATTGGTGTAGCGGATAACTTCAGTGCAAGGAAATAAGCCAGTAAGGTACCAAAGAAGTAATAGAGACAGTCAGTTAATACTTGATTTTGTTAAGTCAAATATGAGGTGTTAATGTATTCTTAAACTTAGCCAGGGGTCGTGGTACGTATCTACAGTTCTGCCTACCGGGAGGGTGAGACAGAAGGACTGCAAGTTCAAGGCCGACCTGGGCAATTAGGTAAGACCATATTTTTTAAAAGGGCTCAGCGGACTAAGCGCCTCCTTTGGCAAATGCAAGGATCAGGGTTTGATCCCTGGTCCCACATGCCGCGCCGGCCCTGCCTCTGGGGTGCGCTGAGCTGGTAACCAAATTGGGTGGGTGGTGCATGCTGTAATCCCAGTGCTGGGGAGGCTGAAAAAAGGAGGATCACTATGAGTCCAGCTGTGTAGGGAGGCCCTGTACCAAATACAGAAATGAAAAAGTTTTCCTAAAGGGCTGGAGATGTGGCTCAGTGGTCAAAGACTTGCTTAGCCTATATGAAGTCCTGTGTTTGCTCTCTAGTACTACTAAATAAAATTGTAATTTTTTTCTTGAATTTACATTAACATTAGAAACAATGAAAAATTGAAAGGTATCTTGGAAAAATTTGGTATGGGTAGGAAATGTCTTGATTGCCTAGTGTGTGGCGCACCTGAGTAACCTCAGCACTTGGCAGGCTGAGGCAGGAGGATTGCTGTGAGGTGGAGGCGAGCCTGGGCTACATACTGAGTTCGAGCGCACCCTGAACTGCTACGCTATGTCACTATCTCAAAGACAGAAGGCCTGGATGAGGCAAATACTGTGTTAAGAGTTGCTATGGCACCGAGCAGATGACCAAACGTTTCTCATTTCTTTGCTAGCATTTCAATTTCATTACATATTTTTGTGATCTCAATACATGGGTATGTTTTAACATTTTTATTTTGTTTGTTCTTATGTATTTAGTACAGGGTCTCACTGTGCAGCTCAGAACTGTGGTGATCCTCATGTCTTCAGCCTCCCCAGAGCTGGGATTATAGGCGTGCGCCACAGCAGGGCCCAGAGACAGGGCCGGTGCAGCATGTGGTGCTAGGGATTGAACCCTGCTCCCTACATTGGCCTAAGCAGGTACTTAGTCTGCTGAGCTATTGCATCAGCTTTTAAAATTTTTATTTCAATCATACTAGTTTTAATTCTTGTTTTTTAATACAAGATGAGAATGTTTCAGATACATGGCTGGTGAGATGGCTCAGCAGTCTGTCTAAAGCACCTGCTTAGCCAAAGCACAGGGACTTCACTTCAGTCCCCAACTCCACCCCCAGGGCAGGCTAAGCAGGCCACAAAAAAGTAAAAAACAATAAAATAAAAGTTTCAGATGCATTTTGAATTGGTTTTTTGAGACAGGATCTAGCTTATATAGTTCAGGTTGGCCTTGAACTTGTGACTATCCCTCTGCTTCAACTTCCCAAGTGCTGGCATTGCAGGCATGTTCCACCCACCTAGCTGACTTGTGTTTTTTTAAAATTTAGTACAGGGTGAGCAGGGTCTCGCTACATAAATCAGGCTCGTGGTGATTCTCCTGTTTTCAGTCTCCCAAGTGCTAGGACTACAGCCACGCACCACTACGCCCAGTCCCAGTGCACCCTGGGAACAGGGCCGGCACAGCAGGCTGGGGACAACCCGGCAGCTGCATTCTGTCTAAGCAGGCGCTTTAGTCCATGAGCTATTTGCCCTCCCCTTTTTTTGATATTCTTAACTAAGTATAAAATCTTTCACTTTAGTTGAATGAGTTCCACTATAAAATTCTAAGGAAGTTAGTAGAGGAAAATTTTTGTTTTGATTGTAATAAAATTAACTTATTTGAAATATTTTAATGACTGACTGTAGAAATCAGTAATGTATGGCAGTCTGTCTTGGAATTTGGTGATTTAAATGAATCTCTAGAAGTTTGAGTTTGATTCAGGTATCAGTGAGTAATCCAGAAAAATCTTCACTAGCAGAGATGAAATCCTAAGTTTTCTTTTTGCTTACTTCCTTTGTGAAAGATAATTAAATGTGATGGCCCTTGCCAGTGGTCCCAGCACACCGGAGTCTGCTGACTCAGGAGGATTGCCGCAAGATTCAGGCGAACCCAGGATACACTGTGAGTCCAAGACCAGCCTGAACTACATAGCGAGACCCTGTCTCAAAAAAATTAAATAAAAATAGATGCCATCTCGGGCCAGCTAGATGGCTCAGTGGTCTAAAGCGCCTGCTTAGGCAAGCTTAGGCAACCACAAGGACCGTGGTTCGATCCCCGGCACCACATGCCACACCAGCCCCACCCCCAGGGCAGGCTGAGCCAGCCATATTAAAAAAAAAAAAAAAAATGCAATCTTATTTGGAGACCAGCTATTTAAGTTTGAATTGAATTGACTAAAAATCTTGGGTTTACTTAACTGGAAGCTCATTAAGTTTTTTGTTTAGTATTTTATCCTGGTAGCTTCACATCGCAGATACTTGGTTTTTGGTTTTTGGTTTTGTTCTGATACTTGGTTAATGAATCTCTAGCACCTGGTTTGATTACTAGGACTGTAAAAGCAACAGAGTTGCCAGCTACGGGACTACCCAGCTGTTTTAGATAGATTTTAGAGTTTGAATTATGAGATGTTTTACTAAGCCATCGAAAGAGAATGATGATTTTAAGTATTGATTAATTCAAGTTCAGTTTCCAGTCTTTGCCTTGGCTTCATTTTCCTCATCTTGATGCACATACCAGAAGCTCCAAAATCGATAGTGAGTTACTGTGTTTTCACTCGTTATGTGCTCTTTTTTAATTTTGCAATGTCCATTTGGCTCGAAGATAGTTGAGTTGCCTTTTGTAGTCATGCAGTGGGCTGCACTATGCTGTGCTGTATGAAACAGTTCACAGTGTTCAAAGTGAGGACATTCAGGTAACCAGCGTGGAGACGTAAGAGGCGTAGAAGCAGAGGCGTGACAGGAAGCAACTGCCAGACCATGGGCCTGAGCTAAGCATTGAAATGCTTTGGTTTCCATGTATTCTAAAATGCTAATTTATGCATGCATAACACATTCATAGGATGTAAAATTGGAAGGGTTCAAAAGCACCTATACTACAGTGTTCTGTGGGGCAGGTGGTACCAGGAGTCCAGCTCAAGACCTTGTGCTTGGCAGGTAGGTGCTGTGCCACTGAGCTATACCCCCAGCCCTAAAGTTCTTACGTTTATCCTCGGCCTTGCAGTACCACATCTGTACGGGCAACAGCATTAAATACTTGTGTGTGTGTGCCTGCACGTACCCTTTGAGACGCATTCTGCAGATTAGCATAAATGTTAACAGTTTTACCTGGTTTGGGGTCGTCACTGTTTTTTTTCCTTTTTGTTCTGTTATTCAGTATATAAAAGATTGCTATTTTCTCCCTCTTTAGTTTTCCAAACATGCCATCTTATTTTCTACTGAAAGTTTTTAGAATTGCTCAGCTATATTTCTGTTCTTTCTGTGGCGTGAAAATTGGGAGTATAATATGGTTCTATGGGGCCAGGGAGATAGCTCAGGGGCACAAGTGCCTGCCTGACAAGCGCAAGGTCCTGAGTTTGATCCCCAGTTCCACAAAAAATAAATAAATAAAATATGGTTCTACGGCAGAACCACCACCATGTCTAATCCTTGACAACCACTGATCGATCTGTTTTTCATTTACGTAATTTTGTCTTTTGAGAAAGACTATACATATGTTGCATAACCTTTGTGATGGAGCTTTTTCACGCGGTACCATCCTCTAGCGATTCATTCAAGTTGATAAATGTATCAATAGTTCATTCTTTTTTATTACTCAATGATGTTCTGTTCTCTTTTGTTACTGTGGGGTATTTTATACCTTTACCTAAATTAATTCACCAAGTCTCAGTGGGTATTCATGCTGTCTTTTGCTGTTACAAATTGTAAATTTCACATACACACAGATCACTGGCACATCCTACACCTGCCTGATTTCTAGCAGTGAAGGAACAATGCACAGATGTCCCCAGAGACTGACAAGCTCAAGAGCCAGCAAGCAGAGAGCCACCACCAGGAGCGTGTGAAGTCGTGAGAGGACAGACGCAGGTCTTGTTTCCTGAGAAGGCTGCGTGATCAGATTCTGACCGAGCAAGAAGCGCGTGTGCCTGTGAAGCCGGAATGCTGGAGGCTGGGGCTGCTTAATCCAGAGGAGGCTAAGCTAAGCCCTGAGGCCACTGCCCTGGGAACCTGGGCATTTACGTGCACCTGCACCTCACAGACTGACCTAACTGTGGATTAGGAGCGCGCAGCTGCCCGGTGCTGAGCGCCCTCTGCCTCAGTGCAAAGCCGAGTGCTTTGCACTGCTCCCTGGGGCCCAAGTGCTGAGCAGCTGATGCTGCAGAGGAGCGCCTGAGTTTACATCTTCTACTTCAGAAGTGTGAACTTTCTGCAAATATTCATACTCTTGTTTATGATTACAGGTTACAGATCAAAAGTCTTCCTGTGTATGAAGGATTCAAATAATCTGCAGTAATGTAAAATCCTACTCTCAGAGCTGTTATTTCTGGCAGTGAGTTCTGTTTCTTAAATGGCGTATGTCGGATATTTGTTTATTTTTAAAAAGTAACTTAGAACCCTCAGGGTCCTAGGAGAAAGACAGGGCCTGAAAATGAGTCCGTGACGCCTCGCCTGCCTTCAGCAAGGCGCCTCAGGAGTCCGCAGTGTTTTTGGTCACTGTAACTTTCAAGATGATAAACTTAGTTCTGTGACTCGTGTTTTCTGTGTGTCCCTCAGGTCACACGGTGGAGCAGGTGGCGTAAGTGCAGTGGGCAGTGGAGAATGGCCACTGAGAGGACGGCGGGTCCGGTCCCGCAGTGGTGGGGGGTCTTGGCTGGGGAGCCGCGGCCCAGTGCTTTTGCCGCATACACTGTCCCATGCCAGAGCTGAGGGCTTCTACTCACAAGACCTCGATATCACACAGATGCTTGTAGGGAAGAGGACCACATGGTCACGTTACAGAGATGCACAGGCGCCCCTGTATGTACTGACGGCGCCTCTCCACCTCTGCTTTGGAAAAGCCGCTGTTTTCACCGACGCAGATGGAAGAACGCATCAGTGTCCTGATGCTGCATTTGCAGTGGGTTGCTTTTTGTCCGTTGCTTACCGCCGCACGGAGGCGTGCGCGCTCCACTCCCTGCAGACGTCCTTCCGGTGCCCCTCGAGATGCAGGTAAGCACCCTGCGTGTGTTCAGTTACGTAGCGGGCGCAGATCTGTGCCAGAGGAAGGTGATGAGAATGGCTTTAGTTAAGTGGAGCAGCTGAACGGTTGACGGGGATGCAGACTTGGCCAGCGTGTTCTGCTCTGAACTCTAGCCCTGTTTCCGCTGAGGAAAGGCGAGTGTCATTCAAGCTGGGTTGGTACCAGTCACTGTCGAGACGGCCGTGCTTTTCATGGACTTCATAAGTGTGTTTTGGAGTGTTACCTTTTACTTATTCCAGCTATAAGTAGATTTTTCTCATCATAAAAAGGTGCCACAGACATAACATACTCTCCTTATTACATATACCTAAAGTCTTACAGGGAGTTACTGTTACAATTTTGAGTATAGTTTTCCAAACGTGTGTGTGTGATATATTATCTGTGTTACAAAAGTCTTTCTACATGAGTAATATTCTTTGCATATTCTGCAGACCTACTGTCTTGGGTACACATACATGGGGGCTAGGAAGATAGCTCAGGGGCACAAGTGCCTGCCTGGCAAGCCCAAGGTCCTGAGTTCGATCTTGGGTACATACACATGAATAGACATGTAAAAATACAGATGTATGTGTATTGTGTATATAACATTTTTCTCTTTGGTGAGTTATTTGCTGTCTTAACAGTGTTGTAAAACGTCCTTGCAAATGTCCCCTATGAATATATTTTCAAATTTTCCTAGGGAAGATGTATAAGAATCTAGTGATTGAGTACTGTGGATCGAACTTAGGACCTTATGCTTGCCAGGCAGGTGCTTAGGCTGCTGAGCTATCTCCCTGGCCCCTGTCACAGAACCTTAGAATATTAATAAGCATTTGGAAGTGGCACTATATGTGGGGAAACTATAATGTCATTTGGGAAAATAATCTCTAATAGTAGTCAAAATTCCTTTTTGAAAATCTGTGTTTACTTTGCAGTTGCAACTAAATTCATGCCACAGATGCTAAGAAACACATTCTTGCATCACAGCGTCTTCTTTAATACTAATTTGGATAATTCTAAAAGTTACAGTTTGAGTTCTGTACCCTTATTTAACAAAATAGCTTTATGACTAGGCTGAGTCCCAGCACCAGAGCAGTTAGTGAGGTTTGCTCTTTAATGAAATGAAATTTCTAAAGCTAACAGGCTTTAAGAATTTTGTGTTTCTCCCCTGAGACTTTGGGCAGGTGTTAGTAGGACAGAGCGGGAGGCCACTGACAGTGGAGCCCTCCTTGGCGGAGCCGTCAGCTCAGCGGAGTCTGCCGAGGTTCTGTAGGCGCTCTTTCTCTGTGCATGTTGGGAAGAAAGCACGAAGTGAAGACTGAAGACTTGTTTTTCCTAGGGAGCCTCCAAACTCGAGGATCAGGCGTTATCTCAACACAAATCCGCATCTGGGGCTGTGAGCCAGGAATTGATAGAGACCACCAAATAGTTCTAAGGGGACGCTAGGCTTGAGGGCCAGTGAAGTGAAGGAAGTCTGTCTCCAGGTCAAAATGTGTTTAGGGCCAGCGGTATAGCTCAGTGGACTAAGCGCTTGCCTAGGGAGGCGCAGCGGCCAGGGTTGGGTTCCTGGCCCCGCCTGCTGCCCTGGCCGCACTCTCGATCATGCTGAGCCGGCGATGGGGTCCAGGCGCGGGGGGCGCGCGCCTATAATCCCAGCACTTGGGAGGCAGGAAGCAGGAGGATCCCTATGAGTCCGAGCTGCATAGTGAGACCCTGTGCAAAAAAAAAAAAGTGTTTATTAAACAGTTTGTGTGGGAGATGGTGTTGTCAGGAAGGGCACTACAGTGACAAGCTTTTACGTGTACAAAATAAGCCCCATCGGCAGCTCTAGAGGTCCACCGTCGCTGCTGAGGCACAGGCGAGCAGTGGGCCCAGCGCGGCAAGGGCGCTGCAGTCGGAAACGCCCTGGGCGGGAGACGTCGCAGGCCTCTGCAGTGTTCAGGGAGCTCCTCACACACGGATGGATTAGGGTACAAGGTTAAGCTCCCAAGCACAGAGCCGAAATTGGGCTTGTGGGGAGGTTGGAGGTGAGAGGAAAAGTTCAGAGAGTAATCCACAGCCAAATTACAACAACTTAATTTTTTTTATGGAATCAAAAACCTATAATGCATTGTTATATAGTCATTTTGGCACGTGCGCTCTCTAATCCATGGGGCGTGGACTGTTGCTGCTGTTGTGAGGACATTACGCCTTTAGTGCAGTGCTCTCAAAAATTCTGTTTTGTTTTTTACTTTATTTTAAAGTAACTGTAGAGACACCAAACATTCCCAAAAGCTGTGTAGGGTACTCATGTGTTCTTCATCCGTGCTTCCCTGGGGACAACAACATATAAAGAAAAGTATGCATCAAAGACGTGGACGTTGGTCTGCTCCAGAGCTCATTCACCTCTGTGTGTGTGTGTGTGTGTGTGTGTGTGTGTTTCTATGCAGTTTATTATCTCATGTAGTTTCCTATCACCACAACCACAATGAAAATACAGAACGTGTGAGACTGTAAAGAGCTGGGAAGGGGCATTCAGAGAGAATGGAGGCGTCTTGCAGCCTCGTCTTGAGTCTCAGACCAGGACTTCGTGTTGTTTTGAGGGGGAAGCAGCACAACTTTTGTAACCAAGTTGCTTCTTTTTTTTTTTAAATGGAATTACTATTATTGGTGCTTTTCTCAGTGCATGGAAAGCAGTAGGTACAGTGTGTTTACTTGTTTTATTTAAAGGGCATGCAATGATGAATATATAGCCCAAAACATAAGAATCTGTTACTAATGTTAGTTTTGGTGCGAATCCACCAATTCTGGTGTTATCAGTGGACTGAATGGTAGGAAATTCTTTCTCTGCCAAATTTCGAAACTTTTGAGACCTTATCAATGACCAGTTTGATTGACCTCCAGAAGAAATACTTTGATGTGGATTGGATAGGTGTGGCTCTTCACTACATAGAAAAAAAAATCACTTAACAGCGTAGTCTAAGCATTGAATCAACATGGAACTCTGCCTCGCACTTTTTAGGTTATTGGACTGGGAAGATAGCTCAGGGGCACAAATGCCTCCCTGGCAAGTACGTGGTTCTGAGTTTGATCCCCGGTTATACCAAAAAAAAAAAAAAAAAGTTATTACTGTCTCTGGCTCTTAGATACACAGTCATGTCTACCACTCACTTGGCATGAGAATTTAAATTATCTTTGTACCCAGTAAATCAACATAACATGTAGGAAAAGAAGTCCAGTTTTAATAAGCTGTGTTCCCAGGATTTGCTGGTAAGTCTACTGGCTACAAAGAGTTTATTTTGTGTTCTGTTACTTGGATTCCCCTACCTTCTTTAGAAACTTATTTTTGGTGCCATTTTTGGCAGGAATTGAGGAAAGAATGCTGGGATGTGTCCTGGGTGGCCCAGCACTAGTGAGCCCTGCGGGGAGGAGGCGATGTGATGGGTGCTGAGGAAAGTGTCCAAACACCTGTAGTCGTCTTAGCCAAAGCAGCCTGGGGATTTCATAGGGATCGCGTCCTGCCAGGAACAATTCTGGTGTTTTTAGGGCCTGTCAAATAGCTCAGCAGGGGCCAGGGAGATAGCTCCATGGCACAAGTCCCTGCCTGGCAAATGCAAGGTCGTGAGTTTGAACCCCGTCCCACAAAAATAAATAAATAAATAAATACATACATAAATACATAAATAACTAGATTAGAGGAGTTTGTGCGAGCAGGTGGTGGGGCCTGGGCATTGAACCTCAGGCTTGCTGTGCTGGCCCCACCCCTAGGGCTTGATGAGAGGAGGCTGGGCTTGGTGGCGCACCTGAAATCCCAGCTCTTGGGAGGCTGTGAACAGGCGAACAGGATCACTCCGAGTCCATCTAGTAGCAAGAACCTGAGCACCCTGTAAAACCTTACCTAAATACAAAAAAGAAAGAAAACTCTGTGTGTGTGTGTGTGTGTGTGTGTGTGTGTGTGTGTGTGTGTGTAACTGGGGATCAAACTCAAAACCTTGCACTTGCCAGGCAGGCACTTGTGCCATGGAGCTATCTCCCCGGGCCCCTCAAATAATCTTCATAAGGCCTGTGGAAGCCTATTTAGAAACACTAGCCACCCCAAAAAGGTAAACCTTGAATAATGTGGAAAAGACA
>PVKN010007665.1:0-26282 GCA_004027915.1 Capromys pilorides | reverse complement strand
ATTTCAAAGATAGAAAATAAATACAACTGACTAATTTTGAAAAATTTTTCATCTTGCAAGTTCATATTCAAGGCTTTAGAAATTTTAATTATTAGAACTTTAGTTACCATCATGACTCACTTAAGATCTCAAGCTGACAAAATAAAATTTTGAAGAAATTTATATTGTCTATTGATAAATGCTTTTGTTACAAGGGGAAAAAATAGGTCTTTTGTCTGTCTTGGCTCCAGTATTTAGCAGTTGGCATCTAATTAATTAGTTATCAGGGGTGGAATCATACAGCGAGCAATTCCCTTTCCTCCTGATTATGGATTGCATTTTGATGGTAAAATTGTTGGTTGTGTCCTGTCTTCGTGACAGATTTTATGTGATTAATGTCTTGGGCATCTATTTTTCTCTGTCACCTTCATACAATGATGCCACAAAATCAGCATCACCAATCAAAATGTAATTTCCATCCTCTGAGGAAAGAGCATCTTCCATCTTCTTTGATTCTGATTGGTCTGTACCTTAGGGGATTTGCAAATGAAGAGCCACACAAAAGACTACGAATTCCTCCAGCTGCAATAAGTTCACCGAAAAGATGGCTGTATAGTTCTGAGCTTCCTTACATTTTTACATAAATGCAAGCAATTCATTAGATGTACTTGTTTTAATATTTCAAGGCAGCCTTGCTCTTTCCTATTAAACTGAGCACTCAGTCACGGAATTGTGATTCTGTACATTTTTGTTTGTTGAAACCCACTGGCAAGTGCTCCTGACTTAATACACATTTTCTCTAACACATGACAAAGGATCATTTCTAGTATAGTTAATACAAATAGGACTTCAACATAGACTTATCTGGTCACCTTATTAGACCAGCTTTTTGCAAAGGAAAGAGGTATGTTCATGTAACTTTGCAAAGGAAGACCTTCTGGGCACATTGGTGTGTTTAGGAAGCAAGACTTCTCCTGAGACCATTTGAGGTGCTTTTTTCCCCTTTCACTTCAGTTTCATTTCTTCATGAACACACTTTCTCGGCACTGGTATGGCTACTCTTTCCTGTGCTCTCCTACCTTTTCTGTGCACACCAATTTCCATTGCTATTCCTAGATCCTTCTGTACCCTAAATTTATCAAGTAGCTATATCACTCAGCTTCCAACACCAACTGAGCTTCTTTGCATGAGACTTCAGTGAGGTTGGGTTGGTTAATAAGACCATATTTTATTGGCTTTGGCTTGTAGCTCACTCCTGGTTTAATCAGATAGGTGTAGAATCATAATAAGGAAAATTGATGTCCTCCTTATTAGTGTTAAATGAGCAGGAGATGTCCCCTTTAAAAAGGAGACTTAAATGAATGGCATTTTAGTCCATTGGGTGCTCTTACAATGGAATACCTGAGGATGCAGCACTTAGCAAGAATAGGAAAACATTTCCTAGTAGTTCTTCAGGCTGAAAAGTCATGATCAGAGTACCAAGTCTGGTATGGTCTTTCATACTGTATTATCTCACGGTGGGAGGGCAAAGAGGGTGAGAAAGAGTACTAAGCGTAAACTTTCAACACATGCTTTTATAATCATTCCACATTAATCCAATCACAAGCATGGAGTGTTCCTGCCTAAAGCAACTTCCTCCTGGTTTCACCTTCCAATGTTTTTCCTTTGACGCTAGACCTTCAGGGACACATTCGAACTACAACAAACATGGATTCTAAGCTGTATGTAACATAATATTTTAGTTGCTCTTTCTTGAATAGCTAAGTTTTCCTGCTTTTTAATAACAAATTCAGTGACATACTCTGAAGCCAATGCATTCAGCAATGGACAGAATTCAGGTCATGGGTAAAATACAATGCTTTTGGATTGAGAAAAATTTAACGTTCATGCAATGAACTGAGAAAACTGTAAGAGGTATAGTCTAGTTGGAAGAAGTTCTATAGAACTGTTCAAAGCTGAGTAAGGCACATATAAGTGTGTGACACCTGACTGATAATAAGATATAAATGTCTTACATGAAGTTGAGGTCGGGGGAAAATTATAAATTTGATCAACATTAACATATAGCTGATGACTGAGTAAAGCTGAAAAACCAGATGAGATCACCTAGCAACTGAGTACTGTGAGAAAGAGAATGAGTTCACTGAGTGGAGCACACTAACCTTTCCAAGCAGGGAAATGAGAGGGACTGAAAGAAAAGCTCATGAGCAAGAAGACATGAGGCCAACTAGGTGACTGGGTTTGCTCAAGAGACACCCTCTATGAGAACACCCAACTCCTTCAAATATTGCTGATTGCTAAAATGATGCTGGACAATGAAAACTAGTATCTCTGGATCAACAATGTAGAGGACGTATTGTTTAGCTAGGGTTACCATGGCTAAACACCATAACTAAGCTGTCTTAAATAGAAATCTATTTACTTACATTTTTGGAATTGGAAGATAAAAATCAAATTGATGAAATGACTAGTTTTCCTAAAGCCCTTCTCCCTTTGGCTTGTCTGTGATGTCTGTCTATTGTGCCTTTTCTCTGTGAACTGACACTTAAGTCTTTTTCACTCTTTTTCCTCATAAAAAAGATGAGGTTCTGCTTGATGGACTCATATAACCTCATTTACTTTTTAATGGACCTGTCTCCAAATACAGTCAAACTGATGGGTTAGGGCCTCATCATGTGAATTTAGGAGGCATAATAGTCAGAGATCACTGAGCACTAGATAATACTTTTAGGGTGATGAAGTTTGTGACAGAAGGAAGCTGATTGAGTTTCATTAAGAGAGACTGGAGGAAGATGTTTGGACCTAATGATTTCGAACAACTACCACCATTAAAGGAAGGAATGTAGACATGGACAGAGAAGTGAAGGGAGAGAAGGACTCTTTATTTTTCCATAGGATGGAAAGAGAGTTAGATAGTCAGTTATATCAAGGGATCTTTGTCCCTTACATCGGATAATTATCGGCTTTGATGTTGTGGCAACCTTGAAGCCAGAGGAACCAGAGACAGTAAAGCCACTGAAATGGCATGGGAAAAGGGCAAAAGACATTTGGTCAATTTTATTATTCTTTTGACTATTTCACATTTTAGTCCTGTGTAGGAGAATTTTAAGTATTATTGAAATATAAAATTCTGTTGACTCACTTATATGAACATAATGTACACTTGATTGAAACAAAAGTATATCTTTTGTTATAGACTTTGAGATGCAACAATTGAACATTTTTGAAATGCTAGCGTATTTGTGACTTACAATCAGTCACCTTCACACAAATGTAAATAACTGCTCTGTGTTTGGATGAATTACATTGCTTTATATCTGCTAAGGGGTAGAATGACACTTGATCAACTGCAGATCCCTGGAGAATCATGAGTTATCTTTGCTGTGTGTTACTTCTACTCAAAGGAAGTTTGGGAAGAGTTTCATTTTTTGTTGAGTACTGAAGACTCTTGTTCTAATTGCTTGCCTACAAGGGACTACTCCTTTTTTGAATTAAAGTGTTTTTGTGACATCACACTTTAAGAAAGGCACTACATTTAGGGTGAAACAAATCTAGATCTGTGCTGGGGACACAGCTTGATAGTCTAAGTGCCTGCCTGTCAAATGTAAAGACTCAGGTTCAGTTTTCGGTACTGCTTGCTGCGGTACTAAACCCTAGGTGTGCATGTGGAACACAGAAACTGGGTATGTTGGTGCATGCTTGTAATTCCAGCACTGGGGAGGCTGAGACAAGAATGTCACTATGAGTCCAAAATACACAGGGAGACCCTATGCAAATAGACAAATAAAATGTAGCAAAATGTACCAAATAAATAAAAAAATGTAGATCTATGCTTTAGAACCTTTGCATCTCTTGTCGTTTTACCTGCTGTCAAGTCTTCAAGTTTTATATCCAAGCAATTTGCGCTTCCTTAGAACTGACAACCAATTACAGAACCTGGAACTTGCTAGGCATATGTCTTGCAGCTAAGCTATACCCTGGCCTCTGCACCCAAGTAATAGACATAAAGTGACATTATACCGGCTTAGAAAGTTGAGGCCAACTTACCCTGCAGGGAAATCAGAACTGATATATACTTGATTTAATGTTTTATATCAATTTAATGTTTTAGATTTATTTGTTCATTGGGTGGTCTCTAATTTGCTATAAAGCCAAGGTCAGGTCAGGAATATATACCAAAGGCCTTAAAGCAGAAGTTGCCATTGGCAAGTAGGAAGAAAAGCAGAGTGCTCGATCCTTACTCTTGAAATCCTGGGAAGTTCCAACGCGATCAGCAGTTTCAGCTGTGAGCTACCAATAAAGAAATATAGACAGGGTGAGGTAAGCCCAGAAATTTATGGCTTGTCTATGGAGACAAAGCCAGGGACCCCAGCTCATTCTACAACTACAGGTGGCGGCTGGAGATGGATTTGCCGTTGCCTTTCCTCTCTTATAAACTAGAGCAGCAGGTTTAGGAGAAATTGAATGGAATCAATTTTAGTTTTTGCTTTTATAGACAAAGAAGTTATTGGTGTGTGTGTGTGTGTGTGTGTGTGTGTGTGTGTGTGTGTAGACAGAAATATTTTATAATGAAGAGAAGACCTGTGCCATGATTGACCCTTTCAGTTTTTGGGTATAGGGTAACGATAACCACAGAAAAGAAGCAGAATATCAATGAATTCTCCTAGAAAATGAGTGCACTCAGATTGTTGTTATTAAACCATTTTTAGCTAGTTGCAACGTATCAGGTTTCTTAATAATTTAAATGACTCAAATATATACTTTATTCTCATATACAGAATGAACACATTCATACAAATAATAGGCAAAGCTAATTAGCAATGCCTCAGTCTTATTTTGGCGAGAAGCCACCTCTGCTGAGCTCTGTACCTTGTGAACATAGCCTAACTCTAGGAGTACTAATTAACATGGTCTTTCAATAATTATACATTTTAAAAAGGTATGCTTATCATATTGTCACAGCTCAAAGCAGATTGTTCTATTTTCAAAAGGGTTGGAAGCATTTTAAATAGGGTTTGTTAAAGTAAAATTGCATTGCATTTTTAAGTAAAGGGGTTAGAGGAAAACTGTCTTAGACATCTGAGATAGTTGGAATGTTCCTAAAAATTACGAGAAATTTAAAGTTTATAGTTCATATTTGAATGACCAGAAAAGAAATGATCATATTTGAATGGAAGAATATTATCAGATAAGCGGATCAATAGTGTATGTAAATACAATTTATTGACAACAATTAAATGGGCTTTGTGCCCGCCATGTGGAATTAGGCAGTGAATATGGTCCACACAGCGAGAACAGTCGCGGGAGCAGTAGCCTTCCCAGTGGGCTTCTCAGCCTTCTCCTGTATTTGGGAAACTTGTACAGGTTTTCATAGTAGGTAGGAGAGTCCTGTAAGCAGCACTGTGTCACAGTTTTGCCATCTTTTACGCTTCCTTAGAATTACTCTTCCAGGCATGGGACTTCCCTTCTTCCCTTTGATGGTGCATAGCTTTTCTTCCAGTCAGAAGATAAATACATGCCTCTATGGTTCTGCTCAGAAATGCAAGCAGGTACCTTCTAGGTATGAGAAAGTTAATGAGAGGAAACTGAGTCCCTAGGGACTGTGTCATAAATTTCATTGAAAATCTGGTGGTTTCCTAATACTTGCTTAAAAAAAAAAAAAACTGGAGTAAGTCAAAGATTGATGTGTCACAAATATAGTTTTACTTGTTAGAACATTACATAATCTCTAAAAGTGGATCTAGGAATTGGGTCTCTCCGAAGTTTGTTATTCCCTGCTAACGATTTAGCAGTGTTCTTACTTCTACATTTAAAAACAGAGATAGTAATGAAAATTGAGCATGAAGGCTGATACCTGTAATCCCAGCACTTCGGAGCCTGAGGCAGGAGGATGATGGTCACTTCAAGGACAGCCTGGACTACATAGCAAGATGCTGCCTCAAAACAAAACACAATGGAACAAAACAAAGCAAAGCAAAATGAAACAAAAACAAAACAACCCTCCTAAAAAACCCAAGTAGAAATCCAAAAACAGCAACAAAAAGAGGTAATAGGATAAAAAAAAAAAAAAAAGAAAAATTCCACACTGAGTCCACGGTTATTCTACCCCAAATTGACATTGCTAACACATGAACCTAAAAAATAGATGCAAACAGCCCATTTCATCTTATTAAGAATATTTGTGCAATAATTTCCCATTTGATAGCATATGTCTAATTTGATTAATCAAATCTGTAAAGTAATTACATCGTTTGTTCAATTATTCATGGCTATAATTATACTCATACCTCAGTTCAGAAGAAAAAGGGCACAAGGAAAGATTCATAGTGATAGGCAATTGAAAAGTAAATGTTACATATATACATGGCTTTTGTTGCAAGTTTGTGGGGTTAAGCAATGAATAAACAAGAATGAAGGAAGGGAAAACTATGCCAGGCAATAGCAGCAGGATATTCTATTTTCTAAATGAAGTGGAATGTGGCTAGGAATGAGATCTGGAGCTGCTAAAAGGAGAACTGATGGAGAAATTTTTTCCCCAATGACAATTTTAAAACTAAAATTTGTTGATTTGCTACTAATGTTTACTTTTTCAGAAGTCATTAATGATTGGCTTAAAATATGTGTTTTTCCAGGGTGAGAAGTTAGCTTAGGGATCTAAGAGCCTGTGGACTCAAGTTTATTCTGAAGTGCGTGGTGGTGCACACCTGTAATCGCAGAGCTGGAGAGGCTGAGACAGGAAAATCACTCTGAGTCTGAACTATGCTGTGAGATCCTGTAATAGACAAAAAAAATAATTGGGGCTAATCTGATAACTCAGCAGATTAAAGTGCCTGCTTCGGCAGAGCACAGCGGCAGAGGTTCAATCCCTGATGTGCTGTTCCGGCCCCCTACCCAAGGTGCTCCGAGATGAGGATTGAGACTGGGCATGATGACATGCACCTGTAATCCCAGCCACTGGGAAGCTGAAAACAGAAGAAACAGTACAAGTCCAATCTGTGTCTGTAGACCCTATCCTAAATACAGAAAAAAAATTATGTTTTTCCTGTTTTTTATTAGAACAGGGGCTCAGTAACATTTTTTCTGTAGAGCAAGAGAAGAAGGTAAGCTATAGTATTTATAGTTTCTACTACAACTACTTCATGCCACAGGTCCTGCGTGGTAGCAGGCACATGCAGTATGTAAGTGCACAAGTGTCACAGAGACTTTGGTGATGCACACTGGACTTTGAATTTCATGTTATTTTAAAGGTGCTTGGTTTTTATCCCAGCCACTGAAAAACCCGAAAATCATTCTGAGTTCACAGGCAGTATAAAAATGGCCAAATGTAGCTGTTGTTCACAGTTTGGTCACCCAGTTCCAGTATTTATTACCTTCTCAATTATCGCCTGACCTCAGACTAACATGGAGCCTATGACTGTAGCTGTGTTGCCTTTCTTTTAATACCAAAATTTCATAAAAACCAGTCCTCCGTGAAACAGAGTTTTGTTTTCCATTTTGAAAATAGTGAGGTTTACTTATTTATTCGTGCCTCTGTACAGGAAACCTCACCAATTTTCAAATCTATCTTCATTTTAGTGAAAAATCTAACCGGAGTATCATCATCTTTAGCTGTTTCTCTTTCGAACCGAAGAGCTCATTGTCTTCTATTGCTAGCATCTAAAATTGTATCTGAGAGCTTAAAAATGCATGTGAACACAATAATATAGTAGAACAATGAGCTTCAGTGCTGCTAATCTGAGTTTGGTTCTTATTTATACTACCTAGATCTGGAACAAATTATATTTTAGCATTGTGGCCTTAGTTTCCAAATGGGTAATAATAAGTGTGATAGAAAAGGCTTTCTTCATCTGGCAATTATGAAGGTCAAATAACTAATGCAAAATGGACCAACCGAGCCCCATAATAGGCGGACATCAGAGCTCAATTATTGGGTATTAGTTGTATTCTAATAATAGTAGTAGTGTGATTTTTTTTTTTTACTTTTTTCTTTTACTCAATAGACAGCTCATTAGATCACAATACATTTTTTTTAAATCTATGCTGTATTATTTTATGATTTTTTTTTATAACCTGAGAGTTGAAATAATCTTATCTATGTTAGTCAGTTTACCATAGTTGTGACAAAATCCCGACGCAAGGGATGTACAGGGAAGGAGGGTTTATCCTGAGTTGTGGTTTCACAAGGGTCAATCCATGATTACTTGTCCACATCATGTGGGCCTGTGCCAGGGCAGAACACCACGGTGGACCACATGTGGTTGAGCAAAAGTACTCATCTGTGCTTGCCGGGAATGGGGACTGGGAGGGAGTTGTGCCCCAATCACCCTTCAAAGGCAAGACCTTAGTGGCTGGCTTCCTGCATCAGGCCTCATTTGTAGTTTCCACCACCTCCCCATAACTCCTACAGCTGGGGAACAAACTTCCAGGTCATGAGCATTTGTGGGACATGTCAGTTCTAGATCATTCAAACTGGTATCTGAAGCTCCAAACATCCTGGGTGTTCTAAGTGCTTGATAGAATACCATAGTAGTTAAGTTTTTAAAAAGATTATGAAAAATCTTTTTAGAAAATAGTGCAAGTGGTATGTTTGAAGGGCTCCTTTACCTTACTGACTAAGAAATCTTTAATTATATGACACTGATTTGGGGTAACACTAAAAAACTGCATGCTCAACCACACTATACAATTCATTAATTTTAAGAAGTATTCTGCTTTTGCAGAACCAGAAATATCAAAAGGTATACTTATATCTATATCTAAATCTATTGCCTCTTTCAAATTATTGAGTGGCTGAATTTTCTTAAGAATCACTCCCTAGCAATTGCTGGGTGGAGGGGCATCAAAATACTGAGTTCTAAATCACTCCTGCAATTCAGTAATAACTTGCACATGTGCCTGTATTCTCCATGTTTGTAACAGTCTCTGTCTTGAAATTCAGAGAGTTTTGTTTATCCAGCTGTTTGACATCTCTGCATGGATACCACCGAGAATCACCAGACGCAGTATGCTCAAAGTTTATTCCTTATCTTTTTCTCATTTCTGTTCTTTGGTCTCTGTTCTTCATCCTGATGTGCAGAAATATTAGCCCAAAGTGGCCTACGCTTGAAAACTAGGCTTGTCTATGACTCCATTCTGTCGTTTATGCCTTCATCTCATCAGTCTGCAGTACTATCAGCTCTGTCACTTTCTTTTTAAAATCATTCTCTCCACATCCTTAGGGTCTAGGAGGACCAGGAACCTGATAATGTTGTGTGAAAGCACAGCATCTTCACCAGGTCTTATTTGGTATTGGGGTGTACTCAATTGCCCATGGGGCTGGAGACATCTAACCCTGTCCTGGGCCAGGGGTAAAGGGTAATAGTTCCAGCCTCTGGAAACTTGTGTTGGCTCTTGGCTATGAGTCTGTCTGCAGAGCATCGACATATCCTATTCACAAGGGCTGGGATTTTCCCTGCATCATATAAAAGTTTTTAAGACGAATGCTTCAAGAGCAAACATGCCACAAAGCACAGGCAGGAATTTCCGGCTCTCATTAAGTCCTGGGACCAGAAATCTCAGATCATATTCAGCAACAGTTATTCAAAGTGGTTACAGAGCTCATCTAGTTCTACAGAAGAGGATCTAACCATGGATGAGGTCCTGTTAAGTGCAGAATAAGACAGAGCACGGGGAATGGAATAGAACACACTTTGTGCAGTTTGGGAAACACCATATACTGCAGTGGGACATTAGTGCTTTCCTCCCATACTCTCGAACTATTTAGGACACAATACGTGCTGACAACCTTCTACACAGAGTAATGCACCAGTCGAAAGTACAGCCTAGGCAGCAGGACCTTCCAAAGTCGATATCTCGAGGTGCCGTTTTCCTAAACCTAAAGTATTTGATACGTGCGTCTTTTGCAGACCCCAGGACAATCAATGTAAAACATTTAGAGCAGCACACAGCATATATACTCTAAATTTAACTACTAAGAAAGGCATGTGAGGAAGATAAGGTTCTCTTCCTCTGATTGTTCCTCAAGCTCCTGTCCTAGTTCCAGGCCCCTCAGACATTTCTTGCTTGCTAAAACCAGGGGGAAACAGTTGGAGAGATCCCAAGATACCATGGCAACAAAGTACCTATGGGTGACATCACACTCTGGCAACCTAAAACATATTGTACATTTCTCTACTGCACACATTATTGTGCCAAATGTTTCTAAATTTAATCCTTTCTATTTCCTCAATAGATATATCTTTGTTTCCGGGTTTGTTCGAGACTTTCAGACAGCTTTGCGTTGCTTCAGGGTCTAAGATCCTTCCTTATGATATTTCTTATGATGTCTCTAATATAATATAAGGAAAGTTACACCAAGCATGGCATGAACACATGTAATTCGTTTATTGGATTGATAGGGTAATGACTCAAAATGTCCAAAAAGAAAATGCCATTTAGAATAGTTTAGCAAAGAGAAATTTCTTCAACTTTTTCAAGAAGTGAAAGAGATCAAGGGACCTTATCCTTAAGGAGAATCCAGTGTTGCCCTCAACTCTCCTTCATGATTTCTAAGTGCAGTGTCCATTGCTGGCCCATTTCTCAGATCGAGGCTTTATGCTGCCTCCTCACCGCCAAAATCTCTCTGTGTAAGCAATGTTTAGTAAGCAAGGTTTGCCTCCAACAACAGCATTTGACCTCAGCTAGAAATCTTTTAAATTCTAGTATGTGAGACATTGAAACTAATTTCTCTAGGAACTGTGGATACCTTGAAGTTATATGCCAAATTTTATTATATATATATATATATATATATATATATATATATATATATATATATATATATTTCCCCTTGGGAACCGGGATTGAACTCAGGCCCTTGTGCTTGCCAGGCAAGCACTTATTCTGCGGAGCTATTTCCCCAGTCCCCTTATGCCAAATTTTAAGTGCACATGTACAGGTGGAGGTATTCAGAGAAAACCTATGCCTCATGTTTGCCTTCAGATTTTCCAAGGGATTTGTGAGAAATAAAAGCTAAGAACTAGTGTCATGAGAGCTGAGCAGGTTCTGTTGATCCTTGAGGCATTCGAAAAGTTGTTTTCATCTGACTTCAGCCTTAAGGGTGTATCAGTTACCACTTCCTTTTCTTTTAACATAAAACTGAAGAGAGCATTTACAAAGCCCCAATAAAATCCATTCATAGTATTTTCCTATCCTAATGATCCGGACCATGGGTGAGCAGGAACTTATCGCAGTGTAACACTGGTTTAAAATTTGCACAGTGAAGATTTATGGGAAGAGTGTGTGTAGGTCTCTGACTCTACATAACTTAAACAGAATTTTGGAGCATTAAAAATCAAAAGAGACAGTTTTAAACTATAAACGATATGTTCTGGACATGTCCAAACTCCTTAAAATGAAATTAGTCATCGCATACTGCAGACATAAACTACCAAAAATTTTTAAAAAATTAGTTTTCTTTTTCTAAGGATACACTGATAACTCTTCTTCTGTATGTAATCTTTCTTTTGCCAAAATGTATGCACTCTGTTAAATACCAAAAATTTATTCATTATGTTTTTAAACTATTCTCCATATGTGTGATTTATAGGAAGACAGATTTAATTTAAAATGATGAAAAGAAAACAGATTTATTTAAAAATGATCAGAAATCCGTAAATCTGTTAACTCAGAGAAAATCTTGCAATTGCATATCAGAAAATCTCAACTGTATTATCAGAAAAATTCTGAAGATAAATTCTGAAGATCGGTTCTTCAGATAAATTCAGAAGAATTCATAAAATGAAGATTTTAACCTTTAGTCAGTTTCCATGGTTCAGAAACTACATGAAGTCATTTTCAAAAGGTTTTCCCTTAAATAAAGCCCAGTGTTTGTAATAATAGCAGCAATGAGTATGATCGTAGCTATGCATTGAAGGTGCTGTATTTATTGTAAACACTCACTTACATCCCACATAAAACAGCAAGCCCTCTATCTATGTCATTATATCATTCTAGAATTTCTCAGCAGTGCAGAAAGGAACTACATTTCTTTCCTGTTTAACAGCATTTGGTGCTGGAATAAACCATTAACGCTTGTCTGACATGGTTCACTATGGTAATGGGAGCCTCCTGTGGGTTTTTATTTCCTAAAATTTGCTGACTACTTATTATCTTCTAGATGTAATACCAGACCTACATTACTAGAACGAGCAATGTGGACATTTTGTCCAATATCATTGGCCTTATGTTTTAATCAGGCTAGAGCACAGCATATAATAAGAACATACGGTCGTGGCCACGTTGGGCGTTTTAAGTTATGAGGATGGTTCAGAATTTTTGCCTTATGCTTTACAATGGATAACAGCAAATGAAATTAGTTTTGCATGGACTATTTTTGAAAATCATATTGCTATCATTTCTTTCATTAAGCATGTCAGAAACTCTCACGTTAGTTTATTCTAGTTGACTCTCATTACAGTGCAACACCTGCCAAGGAGGGAGGGAACAGTTTGACATTCTGGAAACTGGGTCTAGTTTGCAAGTCAGAGATTTTGATTATTATTAGAAGTATGGTGGTCAGAGTCACTTTTACTGTAGTGTAATGGGAGAACATTGTATGGGTGATGTACATGATTTTGGCCACTTCTAAATGTTCTTACACACACACACACACACACACACACACGCACACACACACATATGCTTGCACATGTGCATACCCACACAGTCTCACCTGAGGGAAAATAATTAATGGAATAGTTAGGGTACAATAAGTTGGCCTGCTGAAAGGGTAGGATTTTTTCTCTCAGATTACAGTGCTGGGACTGCAGGTTTAAAATCACTCGGAGAAAAAAGCTGCAGACATTGATTTCTGGGTTTCCCTTAGAGTCTACTTAATCTCAATCTCTAGACATCGCCTCTCCAAATATGCATTTTAATTATAAAGATGGCTGCCTAGACTAGAAAACCTGTCAGAGTAGCTCAGGAAGATTTAACATGGTGACATGGAAACTTCATCGTAGCAAGTGTCAAGAGAACGAAATCTTTAGTCCCACATGTGTTGTTAACTAGCAGGATATCTTTGGGCTAAATCATTTTAATTATCTGGCTTCAGTTTCTTCGTCCTCTCCCTCGACCTCCTCCTGCTATCCCCATTAAGTTGTATAAAAACATGACACTCTTGATAAAGAAGTACAAGTAATTAGGCAGTAGTATTCATAAACACAGTGTCAGACAGGGACGAGTTCTTCAGCCAATCAATTAGCATGCAGAAAACACATTGTAGGGGATCTGAGAGACATATAAGATGAGGTCAGTGTTTTCAAGAGCTCACCATCTGCTTTCTGAAAACAAATTTCATTTATGCCAGAATAAATAATATGATGCCAAAACAGTTAAAACAGACAATTACTGTATGAGATCGGAATCAGTCCACAGCTTAGAATTGTCTGATAAGATGTTATCAAAACAGACCTCAAATGGCACTGATAGAACAATTGGGCTTAGATTTTTTTGATTGTATGGGTTGGATATTTTCTACAAAAATTCCAGAAAGTCTTAACTTGGTTCTCAGAATAGGGAACAAGTGTACTATGGAGAAACCATGTTGCGCAAACAACAGTATTAATTCAGCACTAGCCGTAGGAGCTTTGAGAGATCATTACTCTGCAGAGCCTGGGCATTGTGTCTGTTAATAGCAAATGACACCTTTAACATTTTAACTGAAAGAATCTGTCCTTGGATGGTGGCTATCAGAGAGTCAATATTTACTCCTTGCCACCAAATGATACAAGACAATAGAGAGGTATGTCTGTAAATCTCAAAGGACACGGAAGCTGGAGGGGGACAGGTGAACACCCATGCTGGCCTACTGTAGGGATTAGGAGTGTGGAGATTCCATCACGGAGCACCTTCCTGCTTCTCTGGACTATGCCACAGTGCATAGATGCTGAACGCCACTCATTATCACTTTGATTGAGTCTCCTGAAAGATGTTATGAAAGTCTGAGAAACTCAAAGAGAAAAAATATACTTATTAAGGGAAAGAGACAAATCATAGTGCATGTCATCCAATGGTCAGTAGTTTTTCTAGCAGAAGGCAACTGATTCTACAGTATATTCAGCAAAAGATAGAAGAAATGGGCATTTTCAAGGACATGTATAAGACCTGCAAATATCTAAGCAGATGTAGAGAACAAAGACACTCATGGGAAAGAAACTTCCTGCGAGTTGTTTAATTCCTAGCGTGTCTGTCTTGTGTACTTGGATTCACTTACTCCTCATTTTTCTAGTTTTCCTACGTACTCTTGACCTTCTGCCCCACCCTCTCTTGTGCTCTTTTCCCAGGGCAGAAGAGATAGCTGTCATTTCATGTCTGGGTAAGGAGCTTGGTAATCAGAGAGTAGCCTTTCTCTCTGTCCCCCCTGGAGAGAGAGAGTGTGTTCAGCCTGACCGTGGGCTCCACTTTTCAGCGGTGATTCAACCTGGGGAAACTGCAGGAGACTGGCCAGTACTCCTGAGCTCCCAGGGACTGCTAGGAAGTCCATGGAAGGACTGCTAAGAAGTCCACTGCCGGCTTCTTCAGTTTTCTTCATTTATGACAGCTATTTTTAATTCCATAGGCCTGAATTCTTTGGTTCCCTGTAAATTGTTTCAAAATTGAGTGGGGAGAACATTATTTGCCTGGATATAGCGAACTTGAACTGTAAGAAAAGTTGCCCTTTATGTACAATTTTATTTATTTCGCACATTTTAATCTAAGTCACTGAATGCATCAGAAACAAGTCACGCTGAGGCAGCGGTACATCACCTCCTGTTGAGGCAAATGCTGGTCCCACACGGAAAACGGCTTTTTTCCTGGCTGGTACTCAACTACATCAAGTGAGCAGGGGTAACAAAAGTGCTAAGGCATCATCAGTAGTTTACGAAGTTTGCAGAATAAAATTCCTCCTTCCCTAGTAGCCTACTACGAAAAGGAGGCTTGAAGAGAAGGTGGGGAGGCACTTACGCTTTAGTTGTGACTGCGCCTCAGCAGGTTTGGAGCAATTGCAAGAAAAAACTTATTTTTATCAGAACCTCCAGAAATCAAAGACTGAACATTGTCCTGAAGTTTTGGGAGCACCAAGCATGGTAGGACATTGGCAACTTTGCTTGCTTTCTGTCTCAGCTTCCAGGACCATGCAGAGTCACTTTGCTATAACTTAAGAGAGTTTGCTCGAAGATTAGATTTGAGCACAAAACTAAAGATTGTGATTATGCTGGTAATATATGCTGAGTGATGCAGAGCTCTGGCACCCAGGTTGAGGGGTGCATCAGGCCTAAAAGGCAAATCTTTGTAACATTTGTGAGAGTCTCTGAGTCCTGGAGTTAGATTCATATCGAAATCAATTGCATCTCACAAATGCATAATATATTTACTTGCTTTAGACACCAGAAAAGAATAAATCTAAGACTGGGCAAAAACTTTATAGTGACTATCTTGTCTTTTCTGCTCCTCAGGAAAAAAAGAACGGTAGCAGTGAAGACCATGGGGCTATGCAGCTATGAAGAGATAAATCGTTAACTTCTAAGGTTCACTGGTTCAGTTTGTGGGGTGCTCGACACAGTTCTTTCAGAGGAGTCCACAGGCTCCCTCGAAAGGACAAGAAGCCCCAACACTAGGCGATGTGCTACAAGGATTTCATCGTCCTGTTATTTGTCCAGCCGTATACAAATTCACGATACCTTTGAATCTCACGGTTTCTGCCATTTGGGCCTTTAGGGTGAATTTGCTTATACACGCAGTACCCAGGTTCTCACGCTTTTCCACACTTTGATCATTTCTACGTTAGTATCAGTTACGACAGAAACATTCAGCACTCAGGTTTCAATGTGTCGGGCTGGGACACGTTACTTCGAATCTGTGACACTTTGGCCAGCTGTTCCTATGGTAAGGGCGTCAGGCTGGAGATGCGTTTAGGGACCGAGCATGTGTTGCTTCCAGGGCCTTTGTTGTGCTTTGTTAGAGCTGGGCCTTTAGCTCTTCTGAGCTCCCTGACTACTGTTTGTCAGTGCTCAGTATGTGCGTGCGTGTGTGCGTGTGTGTGTGTGTGTGTGTGTGTGTGTGTGTGTGCGAGCGCACACGCACGCATGCGTGCTGTAGCTGAAAGTGCGTAGTGTTTCAGGGATGTACTGAGTTATTCTTGGAGAACAGGAAAACCAAGGACAAAAATCATTCTTGGATTCTTGGATTCGGTAGTTATTAGAAATAATGTGAAATTTTTAAAGCCACAGCAGGTCAGAATGTCAAATTGGGATTCCATGATTGTCGGCGAATGGGTAAGCATCCTTGCTTCTAAAAACATACAGCGGAACATGGGAGCTGAACGTATTTACTACTTTTTTTTTTTCCTCAGTTGGAAGTAAAATAAAGAACATTTCTTGGTGAATTAAGACATTCTAAATGTTGGTGAGCTCAATGCTGCGCGAAAGAACTGGAGTGTTTCTGACATTGGGGTTGTATAAATAAGAAAAAATAATGTAGAAATTAACATGTAACGGATGACTTCAAATTTATCCATTAAAGATATAAGCAAAGAATATATTTCTAGCTATGCTTGCAAAATGCTAGTATATAGTTTCTCCACTCACAACACAGCTAATTTCCTGCCCTTTACACTATAACAGACACTAGCATTTATAGAAGGGCTATTTTCTTCATTGCTAATTTGAATGAATATATATGCAGCAGCATAGGTAATTACTTTAATTATCTGGTATAAAACCATGTTTGACCTTTAGGTGTCATTAAAAAAAAATTCTGTTTGTAAGGCTAAGTTTTTTCAGAGCCTACATTTAATTTTTTCAATTTTTTAAAATGTATTTGCCTGGCTTAGAAAATAAAGGAACCATCAGATAAATCCTTACTCTTTCTAGTAAAAAAACAGCTTTGGTTTCTGGGGAACAGAGGTTCTCGATTCCAAATTTGTTTTTCTCTTTTTCCAGAGAAAACTACGTTCGGTATCCACACTACTTGCCTTTGCTAATGGAAAGCCTTGCAGCAGAGTTTAGCTGAGTGCTTTGAAAACTCCTCTGCTTTCTGCTTTCCCAGTGGCCTGCTGTCTCTCCTCTCACCCGGCACGCTGAGGGACAGAGCGCCTGACGTTTTCGGGTTTATAAGCCTCTCAGCTAATTTCTTTTGACTAGTAGAACCATGTTTATAGTCACTTGACTAGGACTTGTAGGTAAACGTTTAAGAAAATCAGCTTTTGCAGTGTTTCATTTGGCAGAAAATATCTATTCCACATTTATTTCGAATTAACTCTAGAGATAAATAGATTGATGACCTTTTATTTTACTTGACATACCACTTTTCAAGTTTCTCAGCTCGGGCTGGTTCTTATAAGAGATTTGGCAGCTGGAGAAGGTTGTGGAAATGGATATTGCAAGCCAAGACCTTAAGAGATTGGAACGCTTTTTGAAAAATGTTTTAATTATTCCCACATCCAGAGCATTTAAAACGCTAACTCAAAGTACTAGTCTCAAAGTTTGAGGTGAATTCTCTTAAAATCACATTAGACAGTGTTAAATTCCAAGAGCTTTATTCATAACACAACAAAAGAAGGTGGAGTTTCCTTTTAATCAACAAGATTGCAACTATCACATTTGCTTTCTTTTTTTTAACTGCCTCAGGAGATCAAATATTCCATGATTATCTTTGGCTCAGTTTGCTCTTTCAGGGATATTTTGAACCATCTTTCATAATGATCTTGAGTGACTTCAGACTCAAATGCCCTGGTAGAGTTTTTTATTGGGGGGCAGGGTGGTACTGAGGACTGAATCCAGGGTCTTTATACTGAGCCATTCCACTAGCGCCTTCTTTAGATTTTATTTTGTTTCATTATATATATATATATATATATATATATATATATATATATATATATTTTAATTTTGAGATGTAACTTTGCTAAGTTGCTAAGTTTTCCAGGTTAGGTTTGAACGTGTTATCTTCCGTGTCAGCCTCCCAGACTGCTAGAATTGGCATCCGCGCCATATTCAGCTTCATTAGTTCTTAAATGCTCAGGAATAGAGTCACTCTCCAAGGATGTAAATATCACCTATTTTTTTTTCTGTGCCCTACTACTATGATTATAATCTGGGAATAATGTGGATGGGGACTAAAACATGCTATTTCTATCCCAGATATCCAGTCCAATGTTATTTAGGATACATAAGCTATCCATCATCATTGTGGTAGCAAATGCTTCATTCTTGTTCTGCATTCATCCTGTTCATGATGCAGAAAGTTGAGGGCAGAATATTGCAAATGATGAGGTAGACATGTCTATTCCTAGGAATAAAGTCTTCACCAAAAATACTGAGTACAGGGGCTGGGGAGAGAGCTCAGTAGAATAAGTGCTTTCTACTTAATAAGTAGAATAAGTGGAAAATGTAAGGGCCTGAATTCAATTCCTGGTTCTAGAAAAAAAAAAAAAAGTTCTGACTACAGGCACAGATTGAGTGCTTCTCTTGGTGCCCGACATTTGATGAGATAGCTTGAATGCATTAAGCAAACCCATCTTCAGTATGTCCTTTCTACAGGTAAGGAAACCATGGTTCAGAGAGGTTAATATGGGGGAGTTCCTGGCCTTTTGAAAAGTAGGCCAGAATCAGTTATAAGCCAACAATTGTTTTGTAAACACAGAGATAGACCCTTTACGAGCTGGGACCAAGGTAGTGGGGGTGGGGTGGACAGAGAGAGGGCAGAGAAGGAAAGGGAACAAAGAAGAACTAAGATGTGTTCTGTATGTGTACTGGTGCTCCATGAGAAATGTGAGAATTATGAACTGCAAATGTGTATAATAAAACATAAAAATTAAGAAGAAATGAATATATGTTCTCAATTATTATACGCAGTGTGAGGGCCTGAAGATCTTTCCCAGATGACCACCAATGTACAAGATAGAATCCTTTCCATGAATTTTACTCAATGCTTCTGAGTGCACAGGCAGTGGTGGGGGTGAATCAGAGCTAGGAAGGCCAGGGAGAGTCCCGGCCTCCGTGCGCTCAGCATCCATACCCACTTTCAAGGACTACATCTCCTCTCTGGGATCTCCCATAGTATGCGGCTCAGTAGTAACCCCTTTTTTAGACCCATTTGAGCCTAGCATCTCCCTAGATGCTTCCCTGTGTCCTAAATGTACCTCTCTCCTTAGAGAAGAATTTTTTTTTTTTTTTTTGGCTGGCTCAGGCTTCCTTAAGCATGAGTTGGGGGATTGAACCACCATCCCCTGAAGCTCTCTCTATAGCCTGTGTCCCCTGTTGGGTTAGAGCTGCCACATTGACATACAGGTTTAGCAATCAGTTCTTGCTTAGTTTAGGCTCCGTCTAGTTTCTCTAAATATGCTGCTGAAAAACAGAGTTGTGATCTGTTGCTGCGGCTTTTCCCTTAACCCTGACTGCTCTCTCCCTAGTGTGAAGCCCTGGGCAAGGTGTAGTAATTGTGCAATATCTATATTTCTCTGCGTGGTTTTTCTGATTCTTAGCCAAAGTGAAAGACCATGAATTTCAGCAAAACACGTCACATAACTTCTCCATTGTAAATGTAGGGAAATACACATCTTAGAAGAGTTTTAGAAAAGGTAGACAAAGTTTGGGGCTTTTGTGAAAATTCTACCAAAGGCAAGGCACTCCCCATTGCAGGAAAGAAAACCCAGTTTGAGTTGAGTTTCTTTGAATTAGGTTTTCTGTTTCAGCAACTTACTGGAATACAACCTGTGGAAGTGAATTCATCAAATGAGTTCAGATTTAAGATTTTAAAAACTTCTGTGCTTAGGCCAATGCACTGCTTTGTCAACTTAAAAAAATGGATGACATCTTAAAATGTTGCTGTTTCACATTAAAATCCCAGGCAAATTTCCCAGCATCCTCAAACTTTTACTCTCTCCAGTCTTACTGCTAACACCAATAACAAAACATAAAAAAGAAAACCTCTAGTTATCAGTTTCAGAGCCAACAGTAAAACATTCAAACAAACAAACAAAAAACCCCTCAGTATCGTGAAATGCTGAAAGAGCAATTTTACCTTTTTCGATGAATGTTAAAAGCTTGTGCTTTACTTTTAAATAAAGTTGAGCCAGGGTTCATGCAATTAATCTACTACATTTCCTGAAGATATCCCCTAATTCTGGGGGAGAGAAAAAAAAGTATTTCCTGTACTGAAAGCATTTTTAATAGATCTTCAAATAGCCACCCTTATTCCCCTGTTCAATTTGCCAAAATTGCTTGAAAAGTTGTTTTTCATTGTTTGAGCATTAAGTCAATGTTTGAAAAATGGAGACTTAAAAAAAAATAGTTTGAATGAAATCCAGCATTGGGTAATAGAAATTTCAACAGATTAGGTACACTAGGCTTATAAAATTAAATCAAGTAGCCCTATCCATTATTAACAATAATGCGTAGCTTTTGTTGAAACTAAAGATGAGTGTCATAGTTGAGTCTTAGGGACCAAGTGACTTCATGATGTAAGACTGCCTCATTGCCTTTTATGATTTTTCATTTCACAGAACTCTTCACGCAATTTACAGCGTCAAAGACAGTCGGGCTTATAGATCAAGTTATAAGTAGGGTACAATATGTTTTGCTAAACAAAAATTGTGAAACATTCCATAGTGGCATATAAACTATTACTTCTTCCATACATCTCTGCTTTCAAATTTGTATTATTTAACTGACATATCTTTTTGTCCTACAGAAGAAAATTCAATCACTTACATTTATTTAAATGAGAGCCACAGTTTAAAGACATCATTGCTGTGACATTAGCCCTTGTGAGCCCACAATCACAGCTCTCCTTGAGCAAAGTGTTAGTACTGGTCTTCGTAAAGTACATTAAAGGGCAGTTTTCCCATAGTGTATTTCTATCTATGTTGGCCGAGTCAGGAGTATTACCTTGCTAAGTACATCATGTAGGTGAAATGTTAACTGTCTTCTATTGCAAAGAAAAAATGGTGCTCTCACAATAGTAGTTTTACTATAATCTTGCATTGCAAAATACTATACCAGCTGGGCGCAGTGGTGCACATCTGTAATCCCAGCACTTAGGAGGCTGAGGCAGGAGGATCAGTGCGAGATCGAGACAAGCCTGGGCTACAAAAGTGAGCTCAAGGCCAGCCTGAACTGCATAGCGAGACCCAGTCTCAAAAAGACAAAACAACAAGAACAGCAAAAATACTATACCAAATAGGAGACACACACACACACACACACACACACCAATGTGGATAAACTGAGGTCTGATTTTTCTCTTAGCTGTCAAACTTTATTTGAATTTATTGAAAATCTGATAAATTATTTGCCATACATTATGAAATCCAAATGATTGAGGGTGTGATTAATTTTAGGCTTTGAACATATAAATCATAAGAAGGGAAAGAAAGGATGTTCCTGTTGTGAAAAGTTAACGTTGATGTTAGTTTCAATGGATGCCACTGGCCAGGGAGTTAGATAAGGAATAAAGAAAGGGAAATTTGGCAAAGATATTTTTTTATCATGACAAATCAATACTTGAGAGATGACTACCAGATTAGTAGCGGTGGCACACACCTGTAATCACAGCACTGGGAAGGTTGAAAACAGGAGGATCACTACGAGTCCAAGCTGTATAGGGAGACCCTGTACCAAGCACATTAAAAAAAAAACAAGAGGTAATTACTTAAGGAAGTAAATCAGTGTAGATTTCGGAACCCTAACTGAAAAGAACTAAGGCATTCTCAATTACTTCTGAATCTTCTCACATTCACTCTTCACTATCATTAATACTGTGTACATTAAAATAACATTTACTAAGCCTGTCTTTTCTTCTAGATTGAATATTTTTCTTGCATTGTGTTATTTCATTTTAGTAAATAATTCTTCAAGTATTATTAACCTATTTTACGCAGGGAAGAAATGTCTTATATTGTTGTTTTGTTGACATTGTCCTCAAAACTTCGTAGGAAAGCTGTTATTATTTCCAGATTTCACCTAAATGTTTATCTTTTAGTGTAACAATACTCATTAATGCTTAACCTCAAGTATTTTTCTTTTTATTTATTTATTATTTTTATTATGGCCAGTTCAGCCTGTCCTAAATGGGGCTGGCACAGCATATGGTGCCAGGGATCAAACCGCGGTCCCTTCAGTTACCTAAGCTTTCCTAAGCAGGTGCTTAGACCGCTGAGTCATCTTGCTGGCCCCTCTCTTTCTTTTTATATAATGAGTTTCCTCCCCATATATTATGCTCTCCATATATATTATGTGTCAGAATTCAGGAAGATTGTCCTCATGGTGGCCTGAAGAGAGACAGTGCTAGGAATCTTCAGCTAGTCCCACAAGAAGCAGCAGGAAAAGACTTTGGGCAGTATGAGGACTTGTTCTTCAATTCTAGTCACCTTACTGGCACTTTTCATCATTTAAATTTCAGAAGCTGGCTAGAACGATTTCATTAGGCTCATTTCGGAGAAAGCAGATTTAGAAAATGAGGCTTGTAGTCTCTTGGGTGAGACTAAATCTACAGGTGTGTGCCTGCTCAGTCTCTGAGTTATGGAGGGGAAGGCACACGGCTAACTTCAATCATGTATCTTTTAGTCTTGTTGAGTTCTCAATCATCTACTGCCTCTTGTTGCTCTCTGCAGTATTTTAAGCTCCGCAATTCTGCTTCCTCAATGGGGAAGATTTTATTATGTGGGAAGGATAATAACAATGGGTAACAGCAGCAGTGCTCCAGAATTTATTTTACAATTCAAATTTACTTTATTATTTCTTAGGAGAAAAAATTATTAATGGTGTAATGACCAGGTTAAGCATAGTGTTGGAAATTTAGAAGCATTTTGTACTTAAGGTAATGTGTTATGATTGTGTAGCAAACAGTTTATTGAAGCCTGGCCCCCAATATGTACCCCAATGAATCTTTTCTTCCAATGCTGTAACCTGAAGTAGTTTATGTCTACTTAATTTTGAGATATTGAAGAAAAATGAAAAGAAATTCAAATGGACTCCATAATGATTATGCTTTTCTCTTTCTCTGTTTATGTGCTGCTTCTCCCTAAAGACAATGTAATTTCATTTATTAGCACAAATGGTTGTAAGAACTATCACTTGCTGTTCTGTTATTCCTGCTAAATGGTTCTGTGTGGTCACAAAATGTGAGGTTTTTATACAGAAATACTTAACCAGGACCATCCGCAGCTGAATCACCCTGTGTTGGGGGTTAGAGCTGTAAAAGCTGGATCAGTGTGAGCCCTGCAAAACAGACATGTGAGATGTGTGTAAGAGAAAGATGACTTTATCTCACATAAAATATATTTCCTTCTCCCTCTGCTATTAGTATTTAGTTTGTCTTACAGTAATTATAAAAAAGCACCCCCAAGGCACAAAATAATTGAGTACCTTCCTCCAGTGTTATAAATGGGCCTAGAATATTTTTCTTCTGCTCTTTGCTATTTTTAATTTTTTGCTTGAGAAAAAGCTACCTTAAGGCTGGGTGGAATGGGATGGAGGGGTTCACCTGAAGCCAACAGCAGCTGTGTAAGATAGTTCAGATGTATCAAATTACTATTTTGAGAGCATGCAACTAACATAACACAAAAATCACTATCTTCTTTGTCAGGAACTCTGACAAGCTGAATAAATACATAGAGAGGGAATCTTGGAAGTGGGTAGACAGACTGGTGACTCATGCCGGGGTCAGAGCCTGTGATGTTTGCTTAGAAACAGATCTCTCTCTGGCTGCCATGGGGAGGAAGTGGTGATGGGGAGCAGCGAGGTCCCGGGCAGCGCAGTCCAGGCAGCTGGAAGGTCAAGGATTAAACATGTGCTATCTCTGCTATGCTGGGTGCAATAACAACATGAGGGCATCGAGAGAATGATCTATCAGGGCAATTAGTCAAACAGGCCTGTGGTAGCCCCGATAGGCCTGGCTCTGTTTGCATCTGTTTATCAGTTTTAGATAAGAACCCTTGTGAACCTTTTCCTTACCTTGAGAAAGCAGACACCTGGATGGTAAACATAAGACAACTATGTCTATAAAAATTGAAAAATGACTACAGCTCCAAGATGGGATTGAATAATATTTATTTCTGGCTGTTAAAAAAATAAAAGAAAAAAAAAAGAAAGATAAGAGGTCATCTTAGTTACTTTTTACTTGTTGCTGGAACAAATACTGACACTCAAAATGAAGGAAGGAAAGGTTTATTTAGCTCACAGTTGCTGGAGGTTTCAGTCCATATTCAGCTGGCCCAAGGCTGAGTGGAACAGGGCAGAGGGCATCCAGTTCATGGCGGCAGAACAGCAACAAAATGGTGACAGAGGCAACCAACCAACCAGGGCGCAGAGAGCAACAGCCAGCACCTTTCTCTCTGTTTCTCTTTATATTACATTGTCTCTCTGCCTCAACCTATCCACCTTAGGCCACACCCATAATCCCAGAAGAACTCAGACCCATAGTACCATCAGTACTAAAACACATAATCCCAGTGGGTCATGACTCAAGTCTCAAACTCTAGAAGTCCCTACCCCATGATTGCATGAGACTTTGGGGGAACAGCTAGACATAAACCATAATAGAGATAGAGATTAGAAGAAGAAAAAGAAGAATTCCTTTCACACTTATTACTATTATTATTATTTAAATTGTACTTCTCCATCTGTTTTTCCAAAAGCAGAAATTGCAGAATTGGATTTCTTTTGATCAAATACAAAACTAGTCCAATGTCCTTAGGAAGCAGAGAAGATAATTTACATTATTGTGGTTTTTCTTCTTCTTTTTTTTTTTTCCTGTAAATGCCATCCAGATATTCAAAATGTTTGGCTTTCTTGGTTCAGGTTGACCTGACTTAATATTTCCTTCTCTCCTGATTTCAAAGTAGAGGATAACAACCCCGTGTCGCCAACCCCTTTCTGTCCATCTGCATACGATTATACCACGTCACATAAGAGACACTTATGAAGGGAATTTTCATAAGAAATATCTGTGATTAATTTTAGTCTAAGTAAAAATGCAAAATCAGAAGCTGTTCAGTGGAGAGTAGGAAATGAATCTTTAACAGCCACCTGTAATTCCTGGAGGATCAGGTTGTCTCTCTCCAAATTTGTTTTCATGTGCCTGGAAGATTTTCTGCTTCTACTTCTTGTTCTTAGCTTGGATTGTAACTGGGTAGACCTTAATATCTACCCCAGAGAGGGGTGTATTTGGGTCTTTAGTTGCAGCAATAATGCTTTTGGGTACCTTCTTGTACTTAAAGCTTGCCCTAATATCTAATTATCCAGTCAGGTGTTAAAAGTCTATCTTCAAACCTAACTTCATCAACTGTATTTACATTTCAGTTTCTAGGACAGCGAAGCATACTTAGTTATGAAGGTAGGTTTGTTTTTTTTTTCCTAACCTTCTCACACATCCTCCCCTAAGCCATACTCACAAAGTAGGAACTCTTATGCATCCATGCATTAAGAGGATGCATAAAAGGTAGGTAATGACCTACCTTTTACCCCCTCATTCAATTATTTGTGTCATGCTAATTATTTAATTAATTTCCCTGGCCTTGATATTTCTTTCCATCTCCAACTTGAGATGAAAAGTGAAACCTGTTTCACAAATCGCACCGAGGTGCCTGGTACAGTGTTTGGAGCACAGGAGCCTCTGTAGAGGTGGCCCTGTAAGAACATCTATCCCCAAACTGCTCAGCCATTCTATTGGCCTGGAGGTGGATGAGGGCTACTGGTTTTAGAAGCACAAATATAGACCATGATAAAAACATGGTGATTACCAGAACAGCGATAATTTTCCTGGGTCAACTTTTTTCACCTTTGCTAAAAGTTAGAGTTATTTTACTTGTTATTTATTTTGGCTATTTTAGATTCAAGGCAAAGGAGAAGGTGCCGACACCTGGCGGCCGCTTGCCTCTCCCTCCACATACATGGAGCCTTCCCTCACTCCCACACTTCCACTGCTCTGGCGTATTTGTTACAAGCAACGAACCTTCATAGACATATCATTAACTCAGAAATCTGCAGTTTATGTAGGATTAACTCCACATTTTTAATGTGTTTAATACACTTTCAGTGTATCTAATAATTCATCCAATTATCAATGCTTATTTCTATTTAGCAAATTTACCTTTCTCTAAACTATCAGCTATAGACTATAGAATATAATCTAGATCTGTGATGGGATAGTAATCTATTCTTTTTCATGATTTACTTAAAATCTATAACATATAAATTATTTTGGAAGAGAGAATATTATTTTAGTACCCATGCGGAGCATACTTTGACCAGGCTTATGTCTTATAATTGCACATTTATAAA
>PVKN010007664.1:0-26165 GCA_004027915.1 Capromys pilorides | reverse complement strand
GTAACTAAAACAGAATTTGGTACCAGGAGAGTGGGGTCGTTGCTGTGGCTATACCTGACCATATGGATAACAAGCTTTTGGGAATGGCTTATGAGAAAAAACAGGAAAGGTTTGGCGATGTCGCCTACGAGTAAAGTGCTGGAACAGTTTTGGCACTTCTGTAGGGAAGGTCAGAGCTCAGACCAGAAGACTGATAGAAAGCTGACCTGTAAAGACCAGGCTGGGGAGGTTTCTGCTGGGAAGAAGGACTGCATTGGCTGTTGGACTCCAGATCATTTGTGTTTTGGCTTGGTCCAAACTTCGGCAGAATTTTGCCCATGTCCAGAGACTTTGCCTGAGACTGAAATTAAACATGGAGGACTAACAAATCTTTCAAAGGAAACTTCAAAGCAGTTGAATATTGGGGCCGTGGCATGGTTATTGCTGGGGGCTCTTAGTCAGATTTATGGTGAGAATGAAGAGCAAAGAGCCCAGCAGAGTGATTTAAAATGTTGTGAGTTTGGCCAGAAAGAAAGCGCCAGGGAGGCTGTGGACTGCAAAGATGGAGCTGAGATCTCCACTGTTCAGGAGGAACAGGAGAAAAGATGTCCTGAGGGCATCACAGGAGGTGGCAGGTTCTTGCCCTTCGCAGCCTCAGAATAGCAAGGATGAGGGAGGGCCTTTGCTTTGAGGAGAAAGCTGCAGAGCCCCATGTTCCAGAATGGAGGCAGCAGCCACACCAGGTTCCAGAATGGAGGTGGCGGCCACGGCAGACTACAGAACGGCACCAGCATAGAGAATTTGTCTAGGAATCCAGGTACCCGACTCCTACAGCTAAGAGAAAAGGAAGTCCAGCTACTGCTCCAGCTGGCAGCAGCAGACCTTGGCATCATCCACGTGGCACTGGTTTTAGGTGCATGCAGAATGCAGGAATTCTGAGGTTAAAAAGGCTTCCACCTTGATTTCAGAAGAAGGCCTGGGAGGCCAGGCAGTGTGCCCCAGGGAGGGCAATGTGTGAAGTTGTGAGTGAGAAGCCTACTCCATGGAAACCCCAGCAGTTTGGAAAAGCCAGGAACATGGATCATCAAAGGAAAACTGCACAGAGGGAGCATAGCCAGCCTAAGAGAGAAGCTATGGGAGCTACCACCAAGAGTACCATGGGGTGGAGCCACATGGAGCTTGCAATTTGTCACAGATTGCTTCAGATGTTCCACATGAAACTATAGGACTTAATGTTTGCCCTGCTGGATTTTGGACTTGTTTTGGCCCCAGTGGTTTGAGTCCTTCTGTGTATACCTTTTGGAAGGGCAATGTTTATCTTCTGCCTTTGAATGTTCGGTGTATGTAATTTTTCATTTGTGTAGGTGCTCACAGTTGAGAGTTTGCCTTGGATCCTGGAGGAAACTTGGGACTTGGATTTTTTAGCAATGCTGAAACTGTTGGGACTTTGGCAACTCTTAGAGATGCACTAAAATGCCTTCTGCAGAAAAGGATGTACATGAGTCTCTGGGGGTCCAGGGGTGGAATGTTGTGGTTTGTAGCTAGTTATTCCCCCAAAGTCTCATGTAAATCATGGGGCTGTCAAGTGCACAGCTCAAGGAGCAGGGCTTGAGGGGGCGTGGCCAAGAGAGGCTCAAACTGTTAAAACTGACAGCACCTGCTGTCAGAGGCCCTCCCCAAAGGTAGTGGTTTTGCACAGAGGTATGGAGCAGATCATTCTGGACCTCATCCTGGACACAGCAGCGCCCAGCCCCTCCTCCAGTCCCTATAAAGTAGAGGCAACGTCTTCAAACCTCCAGGAACGGTGAGCTAAATAAACCTTTCCTTCCCTAAGCTTGTGTGGTGAGTATTTGTCCCAGCAACAAGAGAATAGTAACTAAAACAGCCTAGAAAAGTTACTTTTCACTACTGACTCTCTATATCAGTATTAAATAAATTCTAATTACAAATCTCTGGCAGCAGCTACAATATGCTGAAATCCTGAAAGGTACTTCCATGGTCATGACACAGGACAAACCAAATAAAGTTTTGTGAAACCAATGAAAATAAAATGCCTGCTTCTCTGGAAGGCCAGAAGCTAAGGGCAGTCCAGAAACACGTCACCTTAGAGGTGACCTTAGAGGTTAACAGTCTGTGAAATCAGACCCACCAAAAAGTAGTTCTATGACTGTCAGTCTGTAGTAGTTGCTATGACTACTACAAGGATGTAATAGCTAAGAGAGATAACAAGCAAACAAAAGAGTGTATTAAGTAAGCTGTATGTGATGGTCCATGGCTGTAATCATGGGGTAGGGGGTGTGCAGGAGGGTGGCAAGTTCAAGACCAGCCTTGCCTGTATAGTGAAATCTATGTCAAAATGCCAAAAAAAAAAAAAAAAAAAAAAAAAAAAAAAAAAAAAAAAAATTTTAAGCAAAAAGACAAGCTGAAGGGGCTGGGGAGATAGCTCTGTGGCACAAGTGCCTGCCTGGCAAGTACAGGGTCATGAGTTCAAACCCCAGTCCTGCAAAAAAAGATAAGCTGAAGAAGCAAACTTGAAGGATGTGTGTGTGTGCACGCGCGCGTATGCACATACTTGCTTATATTTTCACAGCAACAGGAAAGGATCACTGATGTAAACAATTTCAGCTTTGTACTTCAGAGCATTCTGAATTATTCATTGCATGGAATAGCCCCAGTCCAGCTTTCTCATGACTCTCAGTGCATAAGGGTGCCAGACCATGCACTATACAAAACGCAAACACCAGTGTTGGTTTTAATCCATAAAAAAGCAGCATACTATGTATGAATATGTTACAATGCACATTAACAGCTATTAAATCACATTGAAGGCCAAAACTTTCTTTCCTTAGAGTACACATATATTCATTTCTTCTTTGCCTATCAATTACAAGTTCCAACATGAGTGGGGACAAAACTACACATTCCACACTCTACCATCATGCCAATTTGATCCACTTTATTTCACGTTTTCTCCCGATCTTTTTGAGAAAGGGTTTCATTACGGAGCCCAGGCTGATCTTGAATGCAAAGGGAACCTCCTGCCTCAGTCTCCCAAATGTGGGCTTTACATGTGTACACCACCATGCCCAGCTTTCTCACATCTTCTGATACACTACTCTAAAACATTTGCTTGGGGGCTGAGGAGATAGCTCAGTGGTTTAAGTGTCTGCCTGGTAAGCACAGGGACCACAGTTTGATCCCTGGCACTGCATGCTATGCCAGCCACTGAAACTGGCATGATGGATATGCCTATAATCCCAGCGCTGAGGAGGCTGAGACAGGAGGATCACCACAAGTCAAATGTGTAGAGAGACCCAACAAGTAAATAAATAAATAAAACATTTGCTTGGACTGAGAAAAGATCCATCTAAAAAGCTAACCCCAAGAGCAAGAATCAGCAGCAACCTGTACCTCTATTACTATGTTGGATAATCCAGAGCAACATAAACCATCTGGTTATAGACATGATAATACTAAGCAAACTTGCTTGTTAAGTGATAATAACCTGTCATTTCCCAGCTACGGAAAATTAGGTAAGAAGAGAGGAGAGGTGAGGGGAGAGGAGGGGAGAGGAGAAGAGACGGGGAGGTAACACAGAGTACAAGAGAAATCTTTAGGAAACCAAATAATTAGGAAGCCTTTCTATCTCACTTATAGATAGGACTTATCTTAAAATAGAGAGGAGGATGTCAAATTGTTATTGCCTGGCATACAGATGTAAGCTAGTTGTTTGTTACTTTTATCATTGCTAAGACAAAATATCCAATACCCAAAGTTAAAAGAGGAAAGGTTTATTTAGCCCAGTTTGTGGGGCCTCCAGTCCACGATCAACTGGCCCCAAGGCAAAGTGGCTTGACAGAGGGGCATTGCAAAGGGACAACAGTTAATGGCAGGCAGAAGACAGCAAGAGCAAGCAAGTAAGGGAATTTAGCAGTAATTTCTAACCAGACTACTCTAGGTATGCAGCACTAGTACCCTAGATCCCATCATTGCAGCATGAATCAATCACACGCTGTAGACCCAGCCACCTCTGAAAAACCTCCACCTACAACTGCAGAAGGCTTTGAGGGGATATCTAGACACAACCATAACATTGATTTAGAAAAATAATTTACTGGAGAGGGTGGGGACAGACAGACAGACACACACACACACACACACACACACACAGAAAGAGAAAAACAGAGGAGGAAAACCAAAGACAGAAGAGAAAGGAAAACCTGAAACCTTAAAATAAATTAAACTGCCTTCAAAATAAGGTTGATGTGACACTAGAAGCCATGAATCTGCACCAGGTGGCACAGTTCCTCAGCCTGACACAGGCGCTCTTCACCACTAGGCACCGCCGCAGCCACCAGTAATGGGTCGTGGTAATCACTTTTCTACTGCAAGCCTGAACTGCCACACTGGGAAGCACTTCCTAGTGTCTCCAGTGTATTTGTTGGACCAAATCAAAGACAAACTACAAGCAAAGGTAACAAAAATAGTTGTCTTAGTTACTTTTACTCGTTGCTGGGACAAATACCCGACACTCAAAATGAAGGAAGGAAAGGTTTATTTAGCTCACAGTTGCTGGAGGTTTCAGTTCATATTCAGCTGGCCCAACGCTGAGTGGAACAGGGCAGAGAGCTTCCAGTTCATGGCGGCAGAACAGCAACAATCATGACAGAGGCAACAGACCAACCAGGGCGCAGAGAGCAGAAACCTCCGCCTGTCTCTCTGTCTCTCTTTATATTATATTCAGGCTCTCTGCCTTAGCCTACCCACCTTAGGCCACACCAATAATCCCAGCCATACTCAGATGGATAACCCCATCAGTACTAAAACACATAATCCCAGTGGATCAAGAGTCAAGTAATCCCGTGGGGCCAGAGAGATAGCTCTGTGGCACAAGCAAATGCAAGGTCGTGAGTTCAAACCCTCATCCCACAAAAAAAGAATCAAGTAATCCTAGCAGTACTCTGACCCATAGTCCCATCAGTACTAAAACACATAATCCCAGTGGACCATGACTCAAGTCTCAAACTCTAAAAGTACTCCCTCCCCATGATTGCATGAGGCTTTGGGGGGACAACTAGACATAAACCATAACAAGAGTGCTTCACCCTTTGTTTTGTAACCAAAGAAAAGCAAGCTTTCCTCTGCATTTACATGTGTGTACATATGTGTGCTTAAATTGCAAGGAATATTACCCAACAAATTACTGATTCTGGAGTTCTACCTCCCGAAATGTGAGTCCCATTTAACTTTTATAGTTCAACATACAGGTCTTCCATTTACAAAATGCTTAACCACTAAGCATCCTAAATCTAAAGCACATGTGAATTAATAGGAACTAAGGGGGGAAATGTGGTTATCTGCATCTGGTAATGGTAGACTGGATTATTCAGAACAACCCTATAGCTATAAACAACTAAAACTGTCCAGGTGGGGTGGAAGATAAAAATCTTTAAAAGCAACACAGAGCTAACAATATCAATTACCAAGACAGAGCTAAAGGAAAAAAGGATACACATGCAGAAAGCACAGGAGAACTCAAATCTCACTTCTGCCTTGAAGGCACATGCTAACCCCATCAAAGTGCCTACCTCTTTGGCAGGGCTATGTGGGCAGAAATCCAGCCCAGAACTGCCCAAGGTAGTAAATCTGATAGTGCTTTAAGCCAGCATTTCAAAAAACAATGATCTTAAGGCAAAGGCAAGCCAGAAGCAAACCAGCCTTTCCCCAGATGTGCTCACAGACTCACTGTCTAGGTTTTCTGAAAACCTCAGGCTATGAAAATGATTTAGGATGGTTTTAGAATGATGGTGGTTCAAACTGCCTGCCAGAAGCAAATAAAAATCCTTTCTCAAAAATAACATCCTCATTCTAGAATCCAAATTATTCCTGCAAATAATTATTCCAATGAGTAAGCCAAGTGTGGCACACACCTGTAATCCCAGCTATTATTTTGGACGTTGAGAAAGGAGGACTAAGAGTTTCAGACTATTACAGGCAACAGACAGATCCCCAAGGGGACAAAACAGAGAAAGACAATGAGCAAAGAGCAGCATATAGCGAAACACACTAGGAAACAAAATGCCATGCGTAAGATTAGCAAAAAGACCAGCCGTCGTGGCAAAGGCAGCCTGTAATCCCAGCACAGGCAGGAGGATCATTTTGAGTTGGGCTACAAAATGAACTCAAGGCCAGCCTGAACTGCATAGTGAAACCCTGTCTCAAAAAAATAAAAACAAAAAACAGGCCCCTCGGAAAAAGGCTTTTAGGGGACCACCCGCTCGGGACTCCCCTTCTGTTCCTCTCTGGGACAGGAGCTTTCTTTCTCCTAATAAGTCTATTCTGCCAAAAAGAAAGAGAGAGAGAGAGAGAGAGAGAGAGAGAGAGAGAGAGAGAGAGAGAGAGAGAGAGAGAGAGGCTTTTAAATATAATAACAATATCTTAAAGGATTTTTAAAAATTTGAATGCCCTTGGCCACTTTCAGATGTTAATTTGCCTAAAAAGCACCTTAGATGCAAATCAAGTCCAAAACCACACTTAGGCCCATTTATTCAGATCCAGCATTAACCCTTGTCTTTCTTTCCCTTTTATCTGTCTTGAGTATTTTTGAATTACTGATTTGTGATTCTTCACTGAAATACATTTTTTAAAAAGAATACAGACTTAGCTCAGTGCTAGAGAGCTAGCCCAGCACACACAATGCTCCAGATTTACTACCCAATATTGCCAAAACAACCGACAAACAAAAACCAAAACCTACGTTGCAGGTAATATAAGATGGCTTGACTAGGGCTGGCCAGATAGCTCAGCAGACTAGAACGCTTTGCTTAGGCAGAGCACAGTAGCCGGGTTCAATTCCCAGTGGTCAGTGCCAGCCCTGCCCCTGGGATGTGCGAGTTGTGACTGAGATTGGGCATGGTGGCGCGCACCTGCAATCCTAGCTCTTGGGATGCTGAAAACAGGAGAATCACTATGGGTCTGATCTACGTAAGGAGACCCTATACACACTGTTGATCCTGCACTTTGTAACCCAGGCTGGCCTTCAACTCTCAATGATCATCTGCCTGCCAGCACCATGGCTTGCAGCTTGGCTTGGCTTTAGAGATCTGAAAAAAGAATTACTATGTAACTTCTAATTTTGTTTTTTTTTTTTAATTAACAGCATAAATTAAATGCACAAATATTCACAGTTGCAGAATCAAAGGAAATTTCAGCTAAGACTAATGATGCCAAGTGGGTTTTCTGATTAATGTTTTTCTAATCACAGTAGTGTCCTATACAACTTGGCCAGATATGATGTATGGTATTCATAATCAAACTCAAAACATAAATGCAAGGACTAAAATAAACCTCAAAGGGGGCCGGGGAAGGTAGCTCCGTGGCACAAGTACCTGCCGAACAAGTGCAAGGTCATGAGTTCGAAACCCAGTCCCACCAAAAAAATAAATACATAAATAAAATAAAATAAACCTCAAGGCAAATCTTATAAAGATTCACAAAACAATGTATTTGGGCACAAACATTAAGTAGTAGTATGAGCATCTCAGTTCAAGCATAACACCCGCCTAGGAATCCCAGCATTATGTTTTTGCCTACACATATATATGTGTGAGGGGGTGTCATTTATAAATCAGACACAGTAAGAGATTAACAGTAACTAGTCAAATAAACAGAGGTAACAGTATGCTATAATGTTCTTGGCAGCCTCCCTCTTTACTTCAGGACTATTATTAAGTAGAATAAAGGTTATCTGCATACAAGTACATGGGGCTGGCCAGATAGCTCAGCCGATTAAAGCGACTGCTTGGGCAGATGGAGGGACCCAGGTTCAATCCCCAGAGGCCCCACCCACGGGCATACTGAGAGAGTGATGAGACTGGGAATGGTGGCACACACCTGTAATCCCAGTGCTTGTGAGGCTGAAGACAGGAGAATCACTATGAGTCTGCTCTGTGTAGTGAGACCCTGTGAACCCTATAGTAAATACATTTAAAAAGGAGGAAGAAGAGGTAGAGATTGATAAGCTTCATAAGGAAATTCATTTTCATAGCATCATGACACAGGTTTCATTGGGGAAGGTCTTCAGGAGCTGATCTACAGCTGTAGTGAAAGGCAGCACAGGGGTGGACAGCTCACCCTATGCAGTGTGTGCGCAGTGTTGGAAGTAGGCTGAGACTACCAGCTTTCATTCCTCATTCTGTGATATTAAGTACAATAGTAAATAAATGCATTCTCATCACTTGGAATTTAGCCGGTTTATTAATTTATTCAGCAAACATTTACTGAACATTTGACCTATACTATTTGACCTATACTAGACACTGCCAGCAGCAGGAAACAAGGATAAGAGCAAAGGTGGCTGGCTTTTAACTCCTGACAGGAAACAGGCAGACTCAGTGAGGGTTCCTGGGGTGCCGGGCAGAGGTCTGCTCAGAGAAGGGCTGTGGAGAGAAGGGAAGCATCTGGGAGTAGCCACTGCCAGAGCCAAGTGTTCAAGGCGTAGTATTAGGGAGGCAGAGTGGCAGTAAAGACTATAAAACCCACATGTGGCATGTGGAGTTCTGACTTCTGTGTCACTGACTTCACAGCTGTCAAGAACATGCAGACTTCAGCTTATTCACTAGAGCAAGAGCACAGCACTTACAGGAAGAAAAGGGGGTCTCTGAATAAGACTTACAGGATTTTTAGCCCTGCTTTGTAAGCACTTACATAGATTAACAGTGGTAAGTGTCTATATATCAGATAAAACATGATCGTTCTGAATGTGCTACTTACTATGTGAACCTGAAATGGTATAACTTACAATATTGATGGTAGTAGCATCCTGCCTGGCAAGAGCAAGGTCCTGCGTTTGATCCCTAGTACCAACAACAACAACCTGTACAAATGTGATTAGCCAACTCAATATAAACTCAATTTTTCTTCTTTCTTGGAAAGCCCTTGGAAGCACATTTTTAGTAGATGATCTCTTCATTCTCAAAGATTAGTAACCAAATAACAATTACAATTCATTTAGCCTATGTAGTAGCCTGTTTGTTAACTCTCACCCAAAGCATTCATTCAAACAGAATCTAATTCACAACCTATTTTAAAAATGTTCAATAAGCGGGGCCAGCGAGACGGTTCAGCAGTCTAGAGCACCTGCTTGGGAAAGCTTAGGCAACCACAGAGACTGCAGTTCAATCCCCGGCACCACATACTGTGTCAGCCCCACCCCCAGGATAGGCTGAGCCAGCCACAAAAAATAAAATAAAATTACATTTAAAAAAACGTTCAATGAGCTAAGCGTGGTGGCACACATCTGCAATCCCAGCACTTCAGAGGCTGAGGTAACAGGATCACCATGAGTGAACCTGTGCTGCCCAGCAAGTGCCTGTCTTAAAAAAAAAAAAGTTTAACATAGTACTGAGATCACTATTTATTTATATTATGATACTACTTATATAATTATGGAATTGTGCAAGTATTACAACAAACTATTGGAGCCAGGGAGATAGTTCAGTGGCACAAGTGCCTGCCTAGTTAAGTATAAGGTCCTGACTTCAATCCCCATACCAAAAACAGAACAAAACAAAACAAAACAAAACAAAAAAACCATGAATCATTTCAAACTGTGTTTACTAAGAAGAAATCTAAGTAAAATTGAAAAATATTGAGTCAAAAATAAGTAATGAAATCCAAATATAGCCTCAAAGATGTGACTAACTCTACATTGTAGGCAAAGACATCAGTTGGCTCTGCAGACAAATGGAAATATTCAAATTCACAACTGACTCTAAAGCAGTATCACAAAAAAATTACACAATGAACAGGAAGCACAAAAGAACAACCAAGTCTGTACATACCCATGCAGGTAGATGTAGACACTCACAATTCAAACCAGTTCAATTAAAAAGTCTGGGCTACTATACATGCATAACTGGACTACCTAATTAGTCGATGTTCAAAACTGACAAATTTATTGAATTCCTATAAAATGCAAGCTATGTAATTAGATGATAGCAAAGTACTTTCCTAACTGAAGGTGCCAAAGTAGATGGATTGTATTCCATTTAAAGTGCTAAACAGTCTAAAACAAGTGTCAGAAAGCCCTCCCTGTAAAGGGACAAACAATAATGATCTTATGCTTTGTGGATCACATTTAACTTCTGAGATCTGTGGCATCATTATCATTTTTTGTTTCTTTTTTTGAGACTATGTAGTTCAAACTGTCCTTGAACTCACTTTGTAGCCCAGGCTGGCCTCAAATTTACTGTGATTCTCCTGCCTCAGCCTCCTAAGTGCTGGGATTACAGGCATCTGCCAGTATACTCAGCCCTATGGCATCTACTTTTAACAGATTTCATTTTTGACACAAGATCTTGCTATGCAGATTGGGCTGGCCTCAAACGTGATCCTCCTGCCTCAGTGTCCTGGGTGCTGGGACTTCAGCTGTGTACCCCACATACACACTTTTAAAACTTTTAAAAATGTAATACCAGGGCCGGCGAGATGGTTCAGTGGTCTAAAGCGCCTGCTTAGGAGGGCTCAGGCAACTGCGGGGACTGCAGTTCGATCTCCGGCACCACATGCTGCGCCAGCGCCACCACCAGGGCAGGCTGAGCCAGCCACAAAATGAATAAATAAAGAAACAAACAAACACAACAAGCAAACAAATAAATAAATAAATAAAATTTTTTTTTTAAAAAAATGTAATACCACCCTCATTTCCACTGCCACACAAAATGTATTATGGGCTAGATATGGCCTCTAAACTGTACTTTAATACCCTCTAATGAGGATGATAACAAGCTAGCTGAGCATGGTGGCACAGCCTGTAATTCCGGCACTTGAGAGGCAGAAGCAGGAGGATCATGCAAGTTTAAGACCAGCCTGGGCTACAAGTGAGCTCTCAAAGCCAGCCTCAAATGCATAACAAGATCCTGTCTCAAAAAGACAAAAACAACGACAAAAAAATTTTAAAAAAGGCATGAATGTGTGCTTTATCCAATAATGATGCTACAGAAATTAGGGAACAAATGTATTTTTTTTTTTTCCTTTTCTTTTTTTTTTTTTTTTCGGGATTGGGGCTTGAACTCAACCTTGCACTTGCCAAGCAGGCACTTGTGCCATGGAGCTATCTCCTCAGCCCTGTATTCTTGACTTTTAAGAAAAATACTTAATAATGTTTAACATAAAGCCATAAAAGCAATGAAGCCAGCACTTGGGAAGCTGAGGCAGGAGGATCACTGAATTCAAGGTCATTCTGAACTACACAGCAAGACCTTATCTTTAAAAAAAAAAGCTTACTGAAGGAAAAATGATTTTTTTATGTGAGATTAGACTGTTTAATCACAAATAAATCTGAACTGATAAAATGAAATAGAACTGAAATAGATTTTCTCTAAGAAGTACTTTCTACTTCTTAGAGAAAATTACGTATCCTGTACATGAATTCTAACTGAATCTAATTAAAAATATAGTGACCATATCTAATTACCTCTATCATGCTTTATACATAGGATCCCATCCACAAATCTATACTTTCAATATAAATACACATAATCGTTATGACTGTACAGCCTATGACTACCATCAAAAGAGAAAACAAAGATTTGTATTATTATTTTTTCTCTGTAAGATTTTTTTTTTTTTTTTTTGGAGACAGGGTCTCTCTATGCAGTTCAGACTGGCCTTCAGCTCAATTTTATAGCCCAAGCTGGTCTCAAACTCACATCAGTCCTCCTGCCTCAACCTTCCAAGTGCTGGAATTACAGGCATGCACCACCATGCCCGGCTTTCTATAAGAATCTTTTTTACTTTTCTATCTTTACTGACACAAAATACCTGACACCCAAATGTAAAGGAGAAAGGTTTATTTGGCTCACATTTGTAGAGGTTTCAGTCCATAACTGGCTGGCTCCGAGGCAAGGTGGCACACAGAGGAGAAGCACTTCATGGGGGGCAGGATGTAGCAAAAGCAAGCAAGGGACAAGACAAACCTCTTTCTGTCTCCCTCCTGTTGTATGCAGACGCAGGTACTAGGGCAGAGCCAAACCAGTCTGTGGACTGATTTAATGATCACCAACCCACTGGGCCATGAATCGATCACACATTCTCAATCCAGCCACTGCTGAAAAAGCTCCATCTATGACTACATAAGGCTTCATGGAGACATCTAGACACATGCCATCAAGTCTCCAAGTGCCTACTTTGAAGATAACAATGTATTGTGTATTGTTATCTTATTATTTTGTTATGAAATTTTTATTTTTTTATAAGAGATTAGTCCCTGCACCAGTGAAAATCCACAGCTAAAGCAACAGCTTTTGTATTAATGTTGTTCAATTTGCACATGTTTGTGGGGTATACCTGTAATCCCAGCACTTGGAAGGCTGAGGCAGGAGGAAGAGGCCTGCCTGGGCTACATAAGTGAGTTCAAGGCCACCCTGCACTACATAGCAAGACCCTGTCCCAACAAAACAAAACAAAATACACATATGATAATAAAAAGAGAAATGAATTTATTGCTGGGTTTTATATAACTAGAAGCCGCCAGGAATTATTGAAAGAAACTGAAGGACCAGGGAGACAGCTCAGCAACGTAAGTGCCTGCCTGGCATGTATAAGGTCCTGAGTTTGATCCCTGGTACCATTTAAGAAAAAAAAAAAAAAACTGAAAAACTAATGCCAACTTATGAGTATTTCTATCAAGTTACACAGACACCCTTAGTCATTACTGAACCAGGTATGATAGCCCACACCTATAATCACAGCATTCAGGAGGTTGAGGCAGGAGAATTGCTGAGTTCAGGCCAGCCTAGACTACATAACGAATCGAAATGGCCTTGGGGCCAGGGAGACAGCTCCATGGCATAAGTGCCTGCCTGACAAGTGCAAGGTCCTGAGTTCAAACCCCGGGCCCACCCCCCCCCCCAAAAAAAAGAAAGAAAGCCAGCCTGAACTATGTAGGGAGCCTTTGTCTTAAAAAAAATTAAAATTAAAATTAAAACAAAATTTAAAATAAAAAATAAGGACCTTTGCAAGATTATAAAAAGCCATGACTATGGCGCTTGGAAGGCTGAAAATAGGAGGATCACTACGAGCCTGATCTGTGTGAGACACTGTAGACCCTGTACTAATACATTTAAAAAAAAAAAAGACTGTAGGGGCCGGTGAGATGGTTTAGTGGTCTAAAGCGCCTGCTTAGAAAAGCTCAGGCAACTGTAGGGACTGCGGTTCCATCACCGGCACCACATGCTGCGCCAGCGCCACCACCAGGGTAGGCTGAGCCAGCCATAAAACAAATAAGCAAAAAAGCAAATAAATAAAATTTAAAAAAAATAAATAAAAAACAAAAAAAGACTGTACTCTGCAACAAGAATAGCAAATATGGGCTGGTGAGATGGCTCAGTGGTCTAAAGCGCGTGCGTCGGAAACTTTAGGCTCACCGCAGGGACCACAGCTCGATCCCAGGCACCACATGCTGCGCCTCACCCCCACACCCCCAGGGAAGGCTGAGCAGACCATAACACAAATATGTGACGTTTAAAAAATAAAATAAACTTTAAAAAAAAAAAGAATAGCAAATATAATAGTGAAAGTTATAAAAAGTAAGTCCCATGGTTTTCTCTAAATATTCTGATTTCATTCTAAAACATAATAGTATCTTTTTTTGTAAGTTTATTTTTTTATTTTTTAAACCTCATGTGTATCAAAGACACACACACACACACACACACACACACACACAACCAAGAGGAACACACATACATACATATAATTTTTTAAAAAATGAAGTCAGCTAGGGCTACAAAGTAAGCTCAAGACCAGCCTGAAATGCATAGCAAGATCCTACCTTAAAAAAACTAAATAAATAAATAAATATAATATAAAGAGCTGAGGGGGAAGGGCCAGCCTGCTAGTTCAGTGCAGACTAAAGCACCTGCCTAGGCAGAGCACAGCAGACAGGGTTCAATCCTCGGCCTGCCACGCTGGCCCTGCCCCCGGGGCATGTTGGGATGTCAACTGAGACTGGGCATGGTGGTGCGAGCCTATAATTTCAGTGCTTGAGAGGCTGAAAACAGGAGAATTACTACAAGTCCATCTATAGTGAGACCCTGTACTAAATACAGGAAAAAAGAAGAGTTAAGGGAAAGAAAACAAAGGAAAAGGAGAAAAGAACTAAGAAATGTCATGTCCAGGGGCCAGCGAGATGGCTCAGTGGTCTAAAGCACCTGCTTAGGCAAACTTAGGTAACCCCAGGGACCGGGGTTCAATCCCCGGCCCCACATCCTGCACCAGCCCCACCCCCAGGGCAGGCTGAGCTGGCCATAAAAATAAAGAAGGAAAGAAGGAAAGAAAGAAAGAAAGAAAGATAGATAGATAGATATAGATAGATAGATTTGAGTCATCATATACTGCCAACATATGCCAATAAAAAAAGAATAGTTTTGAGTTCAAGCAGCAAGGGCTAAACCTGGCAGCACTGATTTCAAAACTATGTACACATATTATGCAAATAGAAGCTAATAAACCCATTTGCCTGCCAGGACACATGGTAACCATATGAATATAGGAATATTTTCTTTAGATGAATTCCTGTGCCTCTCAGCTGTGCTTTGGTGCACATTAAGTCTGGTTCAGAGATATTTAATGGTTTTGTTTTTAATATCTCAAAATATACTTTGCATAAATTATCTTGAGATCCTACTGAAAAATTTTTTTTAGAAAACACCTTTGACTTGGGAGGCTGAGGCAAGAGGACTTTCAAGAGTTCAAGGCCAAGCTGGGTGTGGTGGCACACGCCTGTAATCCCAGCACTTGGGAGGCTGAGGCAGGAGGATCGGTGTGAGCTCGAGACCAAGCCTGGGCTACAAAAGTAAGTTCAAGGCCAGCCTGAAACGTACTGCAAGACCCTGTCTCAAAACGACCAATAAAAAGAGTTCAAGGACAACCTGCACTATCATAGAGAGGGATAGCTCACTGGCAAGATAGCTCAATGAATTAAGCAGTGTCTGCTTAGGCAAGTACAGGAACCAGACGGGACCCTTGGCACCACATGCCCTGCCGGCCCTACCCTCTAAGCACGCTGAGCCTGTGACTTGAGTCTGGACGTGGGGAAGCTGAAAATACAGGATCACTATGAATCTGAGCTGTGTCGTGAGACCCTGTACAAAATATATTTGAGAGAGAGACAGAGACAGAGAGAGGGAGGGAGGGAGGGAGAGAGAGACAGAGAGAGAGAGAGACAGAGACAGAGACAGAGACAGAGCCAGAGGGCCAGAGGGGCAGAGAGGAAGGGAGGGAGGGGAGCCCAAACTGAGAAGGCTTAGTGACGGTGTTTTCCCTCCTAGTGGAGGGTGAGGCAAGAGAAATTCCAGTACACTAAGCCTGGGCAACAAATGAATGTGATATAGGACAAAGGCCCTGGGTCCAATGCCCAAAACAGCCCCCCAAAAGCTAACTAAAAGTAAACTTCTGAGTCTTTTGGGTGAGGTATGGAGATTGAACCCCAGGCCAACTGTATACTATGCAGTGGTAGGCTCCTCCTACCAATGAGCTCTGGCCAACACCCCAATATCCTTAATCTTGAAAGATTATTCATTAACCAGGATATTATCCCTTTTATATATCTTTTTTTCTCTCTTCACTGTCACACCTCTCAAAAAGTTGAAGTACACATTCTACAGGACCAGTTCTACTTTTCCAAAAACTATGATCTTTTTGTATTTTTCTGTTTTATTTTTTGTGGCCCTAGGGATTGAAAACAGGGAGGGAGTTCTAAGCTATATTGTCAGCCTTTTAAGTTTTTTTAAAAATGTATTTAGTACATGGTCTACAGGGTCTCACTACACAGATTGGACTTGTAGCGACAGCCTTTTTAAATTTTGAGACAGGGTTCATTAAGTTGCCCAGATGGGACATGAACTTTCCATGCTTCTGCCTCAGCCTCCCAAGTTGTGGGAATAACACCACCATGCCGAGCTCAGCCATACTGCTCTTTCCTCTGTCATTAAGTTTAACTGTGTGCCCTACGTAGCCTATGATTATTACCACCTCCATTTAAATTTCTCTCGCCTAGACTCCCATAACTAAAATTTCCTTCTCCTTAGCTTTTGACTAATAATCCTCAACCACTCCTGCTCCCCGAAATCCTTTCAACAAACCTTTTTCCAGCCCTTTGCTGTGAGCATTCCCAGGATCGTCCTTGGAATCATGCCTTCTACGTACAACATTCTCTAAGGGCTACCAACCATTTTTACAGCTCCAGCACTTTAAGCTAAAGAATGACTATGAAACTTAAGATTCAGTTCTAGAGTTAGTTCCAGATTTACATCTTCTTACTGGAAATTGCTTAAAATGCTTAAATATCAATTTAAACCCAACATAAGCTAAAAACTATATGCTTTGGAAGTAGCCTTAACAGATGAATTTTGACTTCTTTCTTCTTCACCTGGTTAACATCTATTCCTTTAGCACAATCACTTTCTCAGAAAAACACTTCCTGGCTCTCACGGTAGCTCAACGTTCACACAGTTCCTTCACAGCATTTACATAGCTACAATTTTCCATTTATTTTGTAATTATTTAATGCCTACCTCTGCTCGATGTGGTGGTGTACACCTGTAATCTCAGCACTTGGAGGCTGAGGCAGGAAGACTGCCAAGAGTTGAAGGTCAGCCTGGGCTACATTTCAAGACTTTACCTCAAAAATCCAAAAACCTAGGCACTCATCATTCTGTTGCCCAAAGCCCTGAGCGGCGGGGTCCATGCATGTTCGTACTGATGGCAGTTCTGGCAATGGGCACCTGTCCCAGGCAGGACCCCTGGGCCCTGGGATCCTGGGCATAGATGATGCGCTGGGAGGCAGCACACCTGTGCTCACTGCCTGCCTGGTACACAGAGCAGGCCCAGAAGGTGCTTTCTGGCCATGTGGCCACAGTCCAAAGCCTGAAAGGCCAAGACCCCAGCCCCAGGATAAGCAACCAGGACTATGTGGGCTGGGTGCATTTTGAGCGGCAAAGTGGGTGGAGGGTAAAAGTACCCCAAGACACCCTGGCCCGCTGGCTAGCTGGCCCAAAGGAGGCTGAGAAGGAACACAGTCATGTCCTCCATCACCTGCTGTCGCAGTTTGATACTCTAAGCATCTTTTTCTTCCATCTTGCCTCTGCTGCAGTTGTCCAGTGCCACCCCACACCCTGGTGTTTCCTTTACTGGTGGCTCCTGGTCCTGAGATGTTGGCACTGCTATTAAAGCGATTTCATTCAAAAACAAAGAACAAAAACATCACCATAATTTCAGTACCTACCATTAAGTTTTTAGCACATAGCAAGTAATACTTATCTAAAATTTGCCGGGTAGCCAGGGATATAGCTCAGAGGTATAATCGTCTGTCTTACAAGCATAAGGTCACAAGTCTGATCCCTGGTACTGCAATAATAATAACAGGGCCGGGCTGATAGCTCAGCAGGCTAAAGCTCCTGCTCAGGCAGAGCGCAGCGTCCACGGCTCAATTCCCTGTGAGCTGTGCTGGCTCCACCCCCGGAGCGCACTGAGATAGCAAATGAGACTGGTGGTGGTGATGTGTGCCTACAATCCCAGTGCTCAGGACGCTGAAAACAGGAGAATCACCACAAGTCCGACCTACATGAGACCTGTACACCTTGTAGACCCTATCCCAAATACAGAAAAATAATAATTCTTAAAAAATAATTTGTCAAGCAAATGAACAAAAGCTTTCTAAATTATTCCCAGTGATGAGCCCCCACCAGTCCTATCTCCAGCCCCACTGCTACTAGCAAGCTCATGCAGGGAGCTCTCATTACAACCACGACTCAGTTCTCCTCTTCCATCATACAAGAATAATTGCCTTAATTGTCTTATCATTACAGTCTCCTCACCCTTCCAAAACCAGAGCTGGCCATGAGTGTGGGGCTGGTGAGGCATGTGGTACCTTGGATTAACCTGTGGTCCCCTGTGCCTGCCTAAGCTTGCCTAAGCAAGTGCTTTAGACTGCTGAGCTACCTTGCTAGCCTCTGCCCAAAAATAAGAGACTTTTTTCTTCCCTCAAAAACAAATCTGAAAAAATAAAAAAATAAAAAAAAAACAAATCTGCTGAGGTCAGGAAGATCAGCGCAAGTTCGAGACTAGCCTGGGCTATAAAAGTAAGCTGAAGGCCAGCCTGAACTGCATAACGAGACCCTGTCTCAGAGAGAGAGAGAGAGAGAGAGAGAGAGAGAGAGAAAGGAAGGAAGGAAGGAAGGAAGGAAGGAAGGAAGGAAGGAAGGAATCTAATGGCCAGTGAGGCAGCTCAGCAGACTAAGTGCCTGGCTCAGGGACTGGGGTTCGATCCCCATGAACCACATGCTGTGCCAGCCCTACCCCAGAACACACTGAGCTGGTGATGGAGTACCTACTCCCCATAGCTCTGAAAATCACAGCTTCTTTTGTTCTTAATATTTTAAGTTTATTGCTTCAAAAATATGGGCTGGCGAAATAGCTCAGTAGACTAAGCACCTACTTTGACAAGTGCAGGGACCACAGTCCAAGCTGCACAGTAACATCATGTACCAAATACATACATGGAAAAAAAAAACAGTATACATAGATAAAAATAAGAAACCAAACCAAATGTATTATTATGCTATGACACTAAAATCTGCATGAAATGATAGTATGTAATATACTCAAGTAGCTTAGTTTCTCGTCCTTACTTAAACCTGATAATTTAAATTGGGCTTTCTAATGCTAAGTACAATACTTTTTTTCTGAGCTGATTATTCACCTCATTTGCAGTAAAAAAGAAATATCATAGGGAAAGCATATTAACATTTTCAGATTCTTTAATTTTAAAATATATCTGTAAATAATTGTAATTATACATACTTCAGTATAACAAACTTCCTAAGAAATTTCATCATTAAAGATAAACTCGTCAGGGCTGGTGAGATGGCTCAGCAGTCTAAAGCGCCTGCTTAGGCAAGCTTAGGCAACCTCAGGGACTGCAGTTCGATCCCCAGCACCACATGCTGCACCAGACAGGCTGAGTCGGCCATAAAAAAAAAGTTAAACTCTTCAGTCCCCAGGGCACGCTGAGATGTCAACTGAGACTCGGTATGGTGGCGCATGCGCCTGTTATCCCAGCTCTTAGGCAGCTGAAAAACAGGATCACTTTGTAGTGATCTGATCTGTGTAGTAAGACTCTATAAACTCTGTACTAAATACATTTTAAAAAAAGTAAACTCTATCATTAAGTACCTCTACTTAGAAATAAATAAGAGGCTGAAGAGATAGCTCAGTAGAATAAGCACCTGCCTGGCAAGCACATGGTCCTGAGTTCAAACGCGGGTACCACACAAAAAAAATAAATAAAGAGTAGCCAGTCGGGTGGCAGTCCATACCTGTTATCCCAGCACCCAAGGGGCTGAAAGAGGAGAAATCACAAATTCAAGCCCAGCCAGAGCAACTTAGTTAAGACCCTGTCTCAAAATAAAAACTAAAAAATAGGCTGGAGAATAAAGCTTAGTGTAAAGACCCTGGGTTCAAGCACCAGAAATGGGGCAAGGGTAGTACTATCAGTACTAGGTTATTTAGAAATAATGTAGGCAGGGACACAGGGCTGGGCCCTCACACTTGAGTGCAAAAGACAACTGTGGGTGGAGGTGCAATCAATGAAGGCCAGACTTCAAGGAACAAGGAATGACTAAACTCACCTACTTCCCCTGGGATAAAGAGCAGTGGCCCATACTCTAAATAGACATCCATCACCTTGGGTGGGGGAGCAAAGCCTCCTTAACCCACTCCTTCCAGCAAAGTCCTTGTCCCTCCCATGAGTGCTTCCTACTCTGACTTACTTCCCAATTTGCTCCCCATTTACTCAACATTACCCTCCACTCTGTTCTTTTTCCACTGGACCAATATTACCTAAACAACTATACTTGTAATCTTATTGGTGAATTATAGTTCTTGGCCACCTTGAACCTACCTAGCTTTGCTCAATAGAACATCCTTGAAAAGCAGGATCAGCAAGCAACCCATTTTTTGGCCCCCTTCTATGTCCCTCTTAGAAGATTTCTTTATCTCAATAAATTCTTCCTACTCTTAACCTCCATTGTTCTAAAATTTATTCCTCAATTTTAGAGACCACGAACTTGGCATTTCAGACATAAAGTAGGTCAGGATGTTGTAGGCTGCTAAATTAGAAATATTACAGGCAGTCAGACAGGGACAGGCCCTCAAGGAGACAATACGGAAGACAAGATGACTCCGCAACTTCGGAAGAGACACACTCCCACTATGAGCCAGACCTCAAGACAGAAGACCAAACAAATGCACCCATATATCTCCCAAGGGATAGGCATCAGGGACTGATATTCTAAGCAGGTAGCGATCACCTTGAGTCAATGACCCAATTCCCTACAGAAAAAGCCCCTGCTCTATATTCATGCCTGCTTGCTAAATGACTCACTTCTTCATTTGACCTTGATTTAATTAATTTTAGCTGAGCAATTGTACATGTACATGTAATCTCATTAATTGATCATAGTTTTGCCCCACCTCATGCCCACCTAATAGAGTTCTCATGTTCTCCTTGGATCTGCCTGACCACATGGTTTTATTCTATATAAAAATCCCTAGAAGAGATAACTTTCCAGGACAACCCACTCCGGACCCCCTTCTGCTCCTCTCCAGGACATGAGCTTTCTTTGCCCCCATATATTCTGTTCTTAACCTCTGTTTGTTCCTAAAATTCATTCTTCAGTTTTAGAGACCACAAACTCTCCAGGTACCTTTCAGGTTGGGAGTTTCATTCCCCTTATCAGGTAGTTATAATATTTTCTTCTATATAATATAGTGGATGCCCTTAATATAAAGCCCACCTTCCCCAAGACCACCTCCCCCTTCTTCTCCCAACTTAGCCCAAAACATTATTTACTTCCACCCTTCCTGCCACTTCAGGAAAGACTCGCAATCAGCTCCCTCAGGTATATCTTTTTTTGTTTGTTTGTTTCTTTATTTTATTTTATGGCTGGCTCAGCCTGCCCTGGTGCTGGGGCTAACGCAGCATGTGGTGCAGGGGATCAAACCGCAGTCCCTGCAGTTGTCTGAGCTTTCTTTTTTTTTTTTAATTTCTTATATACATATTTTATATACACATGTATAGAACTTACAGTGCATTTGCAGTAAATAATGATTACATTCATCACAAGGCATTCCTTTTTTTTTTACCTTAAGATTATATAGTATGTAATTTCGATAATATTAAATGACAATGTCTGAGCTTTCCTAAGCAGGCACTTTAGACCACTGAATCATCTCACCGGCCCCTCCCTCAGGTATATCTAAACACCCCCTCCAAACTCCACCCCTGACAAAAGGCCATAAAAGCCTCAGCCTCCTTTTGTTCCAATTGAGGGAATTTCACATCCTTCCCACTCTCTCCCAGGTCCTCAAAGAAAATAAAGCACTCTTCTCTCTTACCTTCTGCCTATTTCTCTGCTGTATCAAGTACCTATCAGCCTATCAGCAAGACCCTGTCTTAAAATATCAAAAGAGGACTGGGTGGCTTAGTGTGAAGGCCCTAGGTTTTATCTCTAATACAAAAATAAAAGACCTCTAGATTAAAAGGAGTAGCTAGGATAGGGCCAGTCAAATAGCTCAGTGGATTAAAATGACTGTTTAGGCAGAGCCCAGTGGCTGGGGTTCAGACTGGGGTTCATACTTGCGCTGTGCCAGCCCCACCCCCAGGGCATGCTGAGACATTGAGACTGGACATGATGACATGGCTGTAGTCCCAGCTCTTGGGAGCCTGAACACAGGCGGATCACTACAAATCCAATCGATGTAGTAAGACCTTGTAGAGCCTGTACTAAAATACAAAAAAAAAAAAAAAAGAGTAGCTGGGGATACAGCTCAGCAGCACAAGTGTCTGCCTGGCAAGTACAAGGTCCTGAGTTCGATCACTGGTTCAGAGAGAGAGAGAGAGACAGATAGACAGACAGAGACAGAGAGAGAGATGCCATAGTTAGGTGTGGTGGCATACATCTGGCTGAGGCAGAAAGACTGCTAAGAACGAAGGTCAGCGGGCTACATAGTGAGTTCAAGAACACCCTGAACTATACAGTGAGACCAATCGTGTCTCAAAAAGAGTGAGGATTGGGTCAGGAGATAGATAGCTCAACAGTCTTACAGCTCAATGGTCTAAAATGCCTGCTTCGGCAGACATGGGACTGCTGCTAGATCACTGGAGCCACATGTTGCCCCCTGGCAGGCTGAGCGGTCAGAAAAAAAAAAAAAAAAAAAGTGAGGATTATTTGTTGTAATTTGTTGTAAATACAACTCTTTTCTTAGAGAACTTTCTTACTACCATACATCTAAACTCAAAAAGATAATGCAGTCAGGCAGTGTCCCTGATCCCAGCTAGTTGGAGATTGAGGTACAGGATCATTTAAGACCAGGATTTCCAACCAGGGCAATAAAAGACCTGTTCTCATTAAAAAAAAAAAAAAAAAAATTAACCACAATTTCTTTAAAGGCTCTAGATTCATTCTTTTTTTTTTTTCCTGTGTGTGTGGGGGAGTGTGTGTGTGCTGAACTCAGGACCTTGCACTTGCTAGGCAAGCACTTCAGCACTGAGCTATATCCCCAGCCACAATATTTGAAAAGAATTCCAACTTGGTTTTTAAAAAGGAACTCTACAAGGATTCCAATGGTTATGTGTCTTAGTTCCTGTTATATTAAATTAAAAAACATTAGGCAGTTCATCCAAAATTAAAATTAAAATGGAGACTAGAAAAGTGAGCTCAAGGCCAGTCTAAACTGCATAGCGAGACCCTGTCTCAAAAAGACAAAAATAAAATTAAATTAAAATGGAGAAAGGGTATAACCATGACATAATGAAATAAAGCCAGAACCTGTTTTACAAAGGTTTCTTCACGCTGGGTGAAAGTTTAAAGCAAATATACAGGTCAGGGACCACAAGTCAAGCAAAAGGGCAAAAACCTCACAGCAAGAAGTCTCTATTGTTGAGTATTACGCTAACATAAGGAGCCAAAAGTCAAAGAATTAAACTAAACCCAAGCTGGCACAAATATCAAGTTAGCTCTAGCTAATAATTAATAGAGCTAGTTACTTTAAGTTACTGAAAAACAATTTTAAAACACATGTAGACTCTTGGTGGTGGCCTGTGAAGAGCAGAGAAGAGGTAGAACGAATGTGGGATGGGGTGGGGTGGGAGTGGGGAGGGGCTTTTTTTTATATAAACCATCGTTGCAAGTAAATATATGTAGACGCTAAGTCTGAAAAAAAATACACATTTAAGTATTTTAAAATATATAAAGTGCCCTAAACCTTGTGCAAAACACCCAAGTCTCTTCCTTCCAGGAAACACTACATGGCCATCAAATAACCTGCAACCAAACCGGGTCCTTGGGGGAGCTCCCACCTCGGCCCAGAAGCAGTGCTCTGCCGCACTCCTGCGCGCTCGCCCACACAGATAAGGCAACTAGAGCAAACCCACTGCCACATAATCATTTACCTTCCACAGTCTTCTCAAGTAAAGCTACGACCCAAGGCCTTCAATTTCACCACGCTGCAGAGATGCAGCAAGCAAGAGTATGGCCCAAGACAAGAGGAGCAGAGCAGAAGGGGGAGTCTGTCCATCAACTGGGGCTGCAGCTGACAGGCAAGGACAGATCCCAGTGTCCGGACCCTACAGCAAGTACCAAACTGGAACTGAGACTATCCTAAGGCTGAAGCTGCTGCCATATCTTATTTTATTTATTTACTTGGGGAGGGAGGTAGTGGGGATGGAACTTACACTTACGAGGCACATCGAGACCGAGCTGAAACTGAGCAGAGACAGGGAGTGGTGACACATACCAGGAAGGAAGGAAGGAAGGAAGGAAGGAAGGAAGGAAGGAAGGAAGGAAGGAAGGAAAGATAGATAGGCATCTTCTTTTCTTCATAAGGAAAAAAAGGAAACACAGGTATGCAGGTATAGCTCAGGGGTGGAGCACTGACCTCCAGTGCCCAGTCCCTGGGTTCAATCCTCACACCATACTCATTCATATAGAAGAAATAAAGGCTTAAGGACATTTTCTAGAGAAGTAAGAAGACTAAGGGAATAAGAAGTAAGAAGAGGGGCTGGGGAGCTAGCTGCGTGGTACAAATGCCTGCCTGGCAAGTGCAAGGTCGTGAGTTCAAACCCCAGTCTGGGGGGGGGGGGGGGGGAGAAGAATGTAAATTTCCTGACAAGACAAATCAAAAGCTACAGTCCTGCCAGTCGTTGTGATGCATGCCTGTAATCCCAGCATTTGGGAGGCTGAGGGAGGAGGATTGATGTGAGTTCCAAACCAGCCTGGGCTACAAAAGTGAGCTCAAGGCCAGCCTGAAATGCATAGTGAGATCCTGTCTCAAAAAGACAAAACAAAACAAAACAAAAAAACTGGTTCTAACATGCCTGAGGCCACTAAGGTAGAGGTTGCTAGCTGCCTGCTAACCTTTTGTGCTCCCTTTCACTCAGTGCAACCCCAGTCCAGGTTCAGCCTGAAGAACTCTCACCCCAACAAGAGCAGAAGTGATGAGCTCATTCCAACACTCAAGCAATGCAGGAGGATTGGCCCAAGTTTAAGTCCAGCCTGTGCTACACACTGAGTTCAAGTCTAGCTCAAACTACACAGTGAAACTTTATCTCAAAAAATCCTCCCAAATTAAAAATAAAAACTTCAGGGCCATTAGATGGTTCAGTGGTCTAAAGCACCTGCTTAGTCAACCACAGGGACCACGGTTTGATCCCTGGTACCATATGCTGCGCCAGCCCCATCCCCAGGGCAGGCTGAGCCAGCCATAATATATAAAAAAAAAAAAATAAAATAATTTTTTAAAAAATAAATAAAAATAAAAACTTCAAGAACAGGATGTTAAATGTGTGGATTTTATGATACATGAAAAATTCTTGGCAGGAGTGGGGAGTGGTAAGAGCTAAAAAAAAAAAAAAAGCAACAGGCAAGTAGGACTTCAATTCCTTTCCTGATGAAAGCTTAAATTTCCAAAGCCCAGGAAGCAGAGAACCACAAAACAGAGATACCAGCTCTCAGATCACCAGGTGGCTGGCAGCTGCCCACAACTCTGTGCAGTCACCAATATTTCTGGGTTACAACAGCTCATTTTGCCCTAAATAACACATAAACTGAAATCTCCACACCCCCCCCCAGTAGGGAGTGAATCAGTACCATTTACACACTAAAGCAAATGCTCTACCATTGAGCTACATTTCCCCAGTCCACATTTTTATCTTTTATTTCTCCTTCTCTTCCTGTACTATAGGGGTTACACTGAGGTATATATCTCTAGCTATCTCCCCTTTGGGTTTTTGAGACAGAATCTCACTATGTAATTCAGACTGGCCTTGAACTCACTATGTAGCCCAAGCTGGCCTCACACAGCAATCATCCCGCCTCAGCCTCTAGAATGCTAGGATTACAGGCAAGCACTACCATGATTAGCTGCCAGCCACTTTTTTGATACTTTAATTTGACACAGGGTCATGCTAAATCATGCTGGGCTCAAACTTGAGATCGTTCTGTTTCAGCTTCTTCTTAGAGTCTTGGGATGGCAAATACCATCATATCTGGCTTAATCCTTCTTGATTACAAAAACAAGGGTACACCATATTACAGTATAACTTTTCTTTCTTCATTTAATATCAGGTTTTACAGATCTTTCCATACATGACATAAAGAGCTTTTTCATAGCAATACAATAGGTCACTGTAGGAATACCTATTTAATTACTGCTTTACTGACAGGTGTTGGATTATTTCCAATTGCTTGCTATTATAAAAAAAAAAAAATGGTTTTGGCACTGATCATATTGTATGAATAAATTTACCGGAATTAATTTTGAGAAACAGGTGAGCCAAAAGATACATATCTTATACACACATACACAATATATGTTTATAACTTTAGTAAATAATTCTTACTCTTCTCCAACAAATTTCCCTCAGCCACTTCTATTTATTATACCGGAACTTAAAAGTTTAAGGAGTGGTTATTTCTAGCCTCCTTCATGAAGCGTTAAGTAGAGTACCACGGGAGCAAAGAGCAAAATACATGAGTGCCCTTCAGTCACTGGACAGCAGGCAGCAGAGGACTGTAACCCAGAGCAGGAAACGAGCAGAGCGCACCCACGGTCAGCCCTCCTCC